>JAYMFT010177590.1:0-12112 GCA_038088735.1 Panulirus argus
TATATATATATATATATATATATATATATATATATATATATATATATATATATATATATATATATATATTTCTTTTCATACATATTCACCATTTCCTGCATTAGCAAGGTAGTGTTAAGAACAGAGGACCGAGTTGTAGAGGAAAAAATCCTTACTTGGCCCCCTTCTCTGTTCCTTCTTTAGGAAAAGTGGAAACAGGAGGGGAGGATTTCCAGCCCCCTGCTCCCTCCCCTTTTAGTCGCCTTTTACGACACGCAGGGAATATGTAGGAAGTATTCTTTCCCACATTACCAAGGTAGTGCCAGGAACAGACAAAGAAAGGCCAAATCCACTCACATTCATTCTCTAGCTGTCATGTTGTGTAATGCAATGAAACCACAGCTCCTTATCCACATCAAGACTCCTCAGATGTTTCCATGGTTTATTCCGGATGCTTCACATGCCCCTGTTTAGGCTAATGAAAGCACTCTGACCCCATATAACACAATGTTCCATTTCACTCTATCCCATGCATGCCTTTCACATTCCTGCATGTTCAGGCCTCAGTCACTCAAAATCTTTTTCACTTGATCCTTCCATATCCAATTTGGTCTCCCCATTCTCCATGTTCCCTCATATTCTGACATATATGCTCTCTTTTTCAACCTTTCCTTAATTATTCCCCCCCGTATGTCCACATCAGTTCAGCACACCCTCTTCAGCTTTCTCAATCACACTCTTTTCATTACTGCAAATCTCTCTTACCCTTTCATCACTTACTGTGTCAAACCACCTCATACCACATACTGTCCTCAAATATTTCATTTCCAACACATCCACCCTTCTTTGCACAGCCTCATCTGTAGCCCATGCCTTGCACCCACATAAATTTGCTGGGACTGCTATTCCTTCAAACATACTCATTTCTGCCCTCCCAGATAACATTCTTTCCACACATTCCTTAGTGCTCCCAGAGACTTCGCCCCCTCCCCCATCCCATGACTCACCCCCACTTCCCTGATTCCATTCACTGCCATATCTACTCCCAGATATCTAAAACACTTCACTTCCTCCTAATTTTTCTCCATTCAAACTCATACCCCAATTATCCAGTCCCTCAACCCTGCAGAACCAAAAAACCATACTTTTATTAACATTTACTCTTGACTTTCTCCTTTCACACACTCTTCCAGACTCCATCACCAACATCTGCAGTTTTTCACTTCAATCTGCCACCAGTGCTGTATCATCACCAAACAACTGACTCACTTTGCAGGCCCTTTCATTCCCCACAAACAGCATATTTGCCCCCCTCTTCAAGAATCTCAAATTTACCTCCCTCAACACCCCATCCATAAACAAACTGAACAATCATGGTGATATCACCCACCCCTGCAACAGACCAACCTTCACTTGAAAACCGTTAACTCTCCTCTGCATATTCGCTCCTCTCTTCAAGACTCTCATATTTACCTCCCTAACCACTCCATCCATAAACGAATTGAACAGCCATGGTGATATAACAGATTCCTGCCACAGACCAACCTGCACTTGGAACCATTCACTCTCCTCTTCTCCCACTTGTACACATGTACACATGCCTTACACCCTGAATAAAAACCTCTCACTGCTTCTCAAAGCTTTCCTACTACTCCATATATTATTAAGACCTTCCACATGGCATCTATATCAACCCTATAATATGCTTTCTTCATATCCATAAATACCACATACAAATCTATCTATTTCTCTAAGTATTTCTCACACACATTCTTTAAAGCAAACATCTGATCAACCTGATGCTCTGTACATGCCTTTACCCTCTCAATCTCAATACCCTCCCATGAACCTTAACAGGTACACTAAAAAAAAATTATATATATGTAGTTTGAAAACTCACCTTTATCACCCTTGCCTTTATACAATGGCACTATAAATGCATTCTGCCAATCCACAGGCACCTCAACGTGATCCATACATACAGTGAAAATCCTTACTAACCAATCAACATCGCAGTCACCCACTTTCTTCCTAAATTCAGGTGCAATACCATCCACTCCAGCTGCCTTGCCACATGTCATCTTATGCAAGGCTTTCACCACTTCTTGTCTCTTCACCAAACCACTCTCCATGACTCTCGCATTCTACATTCCACTCCAAACAAAACACCCTAAATCTGCCACCCTATCATCAAACACATTCAACAGTCCTTCAAAATTCTCACTTAATCTCCTCCTCACTACCTGTTATCATGTCCTCTTTTGCCACCTTCACCGATGTTCCTATTTGTTCATTGTTTTTCTTACATTATTTACCTACCTCCAAAACATCTTATTCTCCCTGATGTTTACTGATACTCATCTCAACTTTAATTTGACCTCTTTTTCAACCCCTGCATTTTCCTCTTGACCTCCTCCCACTTTCTCTTATACATCCCCAAATCATTTGTAATCCTCCCCTAAAAAGTACTGCCCAAATGCCTCTCTCTTCTTTTTCACTAGCAACTTTACTTCTTCACCCAACCATTCACTACCCTTTCTAGTCTCCCCACCTCCCACCTTTTGCATGCATATGTATCTCTTGAACATGCCAGCACTGCTTCCCTAAATACCTCACATTCCTCACCCATTTCCCTTACTTCATTTACTCTCATCTTTTGCCATTCTATCTATGTCTTTCATACATACTAGTTATATTAATCAATTCTTTACAGTATCTGCTCCACTCCTTAAAAACTTCTGTTGCTCCCACATACAGAAATCCCGGGCCAACAACAGGGGTGTTCCTGGAAGACTTCCCCATAGTTGGCAAAACCATGGTTCATAAGGTACAAGGCTCATGGGAAATGGGGAGTTAGGGAGAATGACCCTTCAGATACATACGCAAGTCCTATAATGAACACTTTAGGGTTGAAAATAACATGCTTAATCTATGAGAATACAAATAAGAAAATGATGTACAAAACTATAAGGTAATAACATAATGACAGTATAGTATTGCTCTTGTAACACCATCAGGTCATTATACTTCTCCTGCCTCTCCCTGGAAATGGTGATACTGGTCTGGGCCATATGCAGCCTGTGGCCATCAAATACAAAGACAAATTTTTGGTAGCACCTTGAGAGCTTTAGATACTCAAAACTTGATGCTGTCATTGATAATATGGCATTCATTATTCTAAGTATTTGTACTCAAAACCATGGTAGGCTAGGGGCCTCTTCACATTTTCCCATTCTTGGTTTTTGCAGAGACCTCCCTTTCTGCTTCTACTTACCAACTTTAAACACAGTTTGCTATTCTCCAATATATTTTCATTTCATGGGCTTTCCTTTTGTTAATTTAAACAGGACTTTCCTTTTTGTTAATTATAACTAGACTTTTTTCCTTACTTGGTGGTTGGGTGCAGGGTTTTACCCATGAAGGGCCCCAGCCTTACTAGCACATAGTCTGGATTGCATCTTTCCACCCTCATTTAAATTTGAAAGTGGACTTATTGGTGTGTAGAGGTGTCTTATGTCACTCATTGGGCAGAAAGTAATTAAGTACTGTACCTACTAGCCCTTCATTCATCACTGTGTCCTGGAAGATTCAGCTTCTTACATACCTTCTTTTTCTCTACTAACTAAAATCACCATTACAGTAAATATGTTATTTCTCTTTCCACATCCTATTCTTGTCAGAATTTAAAAATGAGTTCAGTTTGTCCCCTTAATGTCAATTCTGAAGAAATACTTTTCAGAATATGGGCTAGTATTAACCATAATAATCAGTATCACTTCTACGTAAAGATTTTCTTGAACACTTATTTATTTTCAGCTGCCTTTTTCAATTTCAACTCAACCATAATGCATCAGTGATCCTAGTCAGGTTTTTCTATACTGTACCGTGGAATGGAACCAGTACTAATGCCCCACTTAATATGCACTCTTATAAAAAAAATGCGGCCTGGTTAGAACACTGATCATAACAGTACTAATCAGTGCACTATTTGTGCCCCCACATCAGCTTAACTTCACTGTGTTGTTTTATTAATGTTTCTAGCTTTTTCCTTCACTTCTCTTGGAACTTCAGCAATAAATTATCATTCCTTCTTGCTTTTTCATTTACACCTCTAATACTAAACCATCTGTTATAAAAAGCTAACCTACATATAAAAATCAATATATTCAGTGGCTTCTGAATTCAAAAACGAGATTCTGTACAAGGCATCAAATCAAACTAATACGGCATTAAGGAGGTGATTCTATGTTAGGCATCATAACTCTGAAGTTAAAAGATGAGTCTTGGACTAATGAAGTTAAAGATTCTGTAACTGGCATTAAATAAAGCAATGAAGATAAAAGAAGAGATTCTATTACTGACATTAACATATCGGTTTGTATTTTAAACATCCTAGGGTAGTGGTGTTGAATGAAAACATTTGGTATCAAATCATGAAACTAGTATCTCAGCAGGCTGAGACTCACAGTCTCTCTGTAGTTCATACACTCCAGTATACAAAACATCACTATGTCAAGTGCACAAACATTCAGAGTGAACATCAATATTTATGGACACTGTTTATTTTACATTAATTCATGTGTAATTTACTCTGATAAAACCGGAATCAAAAAATCTCATCTTGAGTTTGTGAAAGACATCTAATAACTAGCCATATATTTCAATGTGCTTATGATTTAAATTTTGTTATTTGAAGTAAATCTTCTAGTCTGGCAGATCCGTCTTCTTTGCTCTGAAAAAGAAATGGTTTTAAGGTAATAAGAACATTTCTTTTCATAGATGATTATCTTCAATCTAGATGAAAGAGTAAGACTATGGTTTTAAGGTAATATGAACATTTCTTTTCATAGATGATTATCTTCAATCTAGATGAAAGAGTAAGACTATGAAGTGTTCCTGACATTATTCTCATGATTTCTAATGTAATAGAATGGCTAATCTCACTTATACAAGGAAACATTACTAGGCAAGAGTCAAAGATTTCTAATGTAACAGAATGGCTAATCTCACTTATACAAGGAAACATTACTAGGCAAGAATCAAGTTAATGTTAATAAGGAAGAAGTGTCTCCTCCCTGCATTCTTACTATTTATCACTGGCTTACCCTTTCATAATAAGCTTAGTATTCTGTTATAGAGTATATTTTTAACTTCCAAACCATGTAATAGTACAACCATAAGTATTTACCATTTCTTCATCTAGCAACTCTCCTGAACTACTTTTTCCCCTTATATATGAATATGCAAAGGCAAAAATCTTTTGCTGAGGACACCCCCTTAAAAGGAATTCCCAGAGGTAATGAGCACCAGAGATATAGAAAGACAGATGGATGGACAAACGAAAATTTCGTGCCAATATTCCTATTTCCTCTGTAAATGGACTCAGCATGTTTCCTTTAAATGAAGGCCAACCCAATATGCTAAATTATTCAGCATGCATTCTGACCATTCCTGTTCAGCATTTGACATTCTGATGTGAAGATATGGTTTAAGCTCTATTACAAAATTTTGACAGTTCAAAATAGACATGTGTGTAGTTACTAAAGTATTTAGGAAAACTGTACATTAGTTTTACTGCTTAAAAATAAGTTAAGATATACATAGTATAATGGACTAAAAGAGATCAATCTCAAGATATACGTTTCATACTTCATTTATAAAGTATTTCAACTTCATCAATGTGCTAAAAAATCATTACTTTACACTTTATCTCAGAGGATAAGTGCGGAAAAATTCCTTACTTTTCTCTAAAATCAAAACAATGGTATCTCTGAGCTCTCTTTGTTTAACCAAAGTGGCACATTATTTCAACCAAATAAATATAGTTTGTGCCTTTAAATTCTGCATAAAATTAGGGCTATGATATTCCTGACACTGACAAAGTGGCAATCAGAATATCAGCAGAGAACTATTATTGTGGTTCAATTTTATTGTGGTTCAATAATTTTCAACTTAACTGAGCTACGTTGTGATGATAGAACATACACTTAGCTCATGGTAGCAATGCCTATACATGAAAGATTTACATAATACATCATAGTTGAAGAAAAACTTTTGAGAAAATAAGGTGTATGCTTAATCATTTTTTTTTCTGATAATATTCCACATTTACTGACTGGCACAAAATGAGCTTGTATGGCTAGAAAAGAAAAAGATATAACAGTGTGAAAAAGCAAAAACTGTGAGGGAGCTTCTGACTTTGTAGAAGTATTGGCCTTCAGTCATGGGCAAATTTTAAATATGAAGGTTTTAAGGATAAAAATCTATTTCTGTGGGTGGGAAGGTTTAACCCTTAAAGGGCTCAAGCAATACTTGTTATGTTTTATGGTAAGGAGACCCTAAACATACTTTAACAGATTGAACCATCCCACCCTCATTTAAATTCAAATGTGCACTTTTCTGGTATTGAGCAATGCCTTATGTCTCAAGCAACTGTAATAAGCACCAGAAAAATTCTTGAGTTGCAGTTATGCACAGAGCACAGTGTTTTACTCAATGGGGACCCTTACTATACTTGTACAGGCTGCCTTTTCCCCCCCCTCATCTAAGCTGAAGGTGTGCTTTATCAGTATGTGCAGATGCACTATATCACAAGCAACTAAAATTAGCACCGTGAAAGAATCCTAGTAATTCAGTTACCCATTCAACACGGGGAAAGGTATGGCCCCGGAGTATGCCTCACATCAATTACTGGCTAATTAGTGAAAGTCTTTGGGGCACTAATTATGGTAATACTGTAATGATCTGGGATATGTTGAACTGTAAGCACTGGGAAACATTCTTTGTGTGTCAGTCATCTACTGGTGGTAGAGAAGAGATAAAGATGTATGAGTCAGCAAATGTCAACAAACAAATGATATGCCAAGCTCACATGCCATGCCAAATTTAACTGACTGTACTGCAACAAATGTGAATGATTTGATAGATATTTCCCTCTTCTTTATCTTTTCTTTATAATTCTTACAAATAAAACTACAATGTCCTTTAAAAATTTTGATAAATCCTAGTACCAGGGAACACCTAAATTTCTAGCCTCTGTCCACTACAGGTTGAACACCATTTATCCTCCTCAAACGGTATGAACCTACGGGAATTATCTCCTTCATCCATGAAGTCAGCATGTGCTCTTTCACAGGAATTCAATGACTGTGCAGTAACATTTGCAGGCCCAAGTTTGCCTTACATGGTAAGGCAAACCTGACTACCACCATTCATTCCACTGCTGACTGGAATCTAACTCTGGCATGTTACTGTCAAGAATATCTAAATTAATTGCCAAAGGAAAAGAAGGGAAGGAAGAAATAAATGAAGTGAGATTCAGTTTTAATATGTGCTCTTTCTAAATAGGGTTGTAATCTTGAATAGCACACAAGGGTGAGTTCTGCCATCCTCCACCCAAGCTTTACAGACTGAAGGTTCATTCTTAAAATTCTTTCTTTCATATTTCACAAAATATAAGGATTAGTTCTGACAGACTGAGAAGACTTAGAAACTATTATTATGGAAATTTCCCAAAAATTCATGGAGTTCAGTGTTTTTCTTACCTCTGCATAAAATGTCCTTTGTCAAAGAAGTTTTTCTGATTGGGTTTATCATGAAAACACCAAAATTTCAATAGCACAGTGCCACATGAAGAAGTTAAGCAGGCTCTGGCATCTGAGACCAGGACAATCCAAAAGGAATGATCTCTGGACACATGTTATTATAAGGTTCAAGCAAATGAATAAAAATAGGTGAGGGAGTAATAGTGACTGTTAATCCAAAGTGAACACAATGTTATGGTGATTTCTGGCTATGAGTCATAGAACAGACCAAACTTGTCAGTTCCTCTGGGACTTTGCTTCATATTCCTCACATATCTAATATTCATCTTTAAACCAATAATGCTGTCAGTTCCTGAGATTGAAAAAATTTTCTTTTACCTTTACACATAAAACATGATGACACTAATTACAAAGGGAACACATAGTAAGCTACAGCTGCCTGATCAGAAATCTTATGGAGGGTATGGAAGAAGAGAATCTGTACTTCCACCCAATGCTAATATCTATCTATCTATATCTCTGACACCCGTTCCCTCCGGGAACTCCCATCAAGGGGTGACCATGGCAAAAGAGTCTCCACTTTTTCCTGTCCTTACATGCCTCCCTTGCAAGTTAATAGTCTAGCAAATGGTAACCATTCCTTTGGGATGACTGAGCAGTTACTATACATTCATTACTTGGCTTATCTTTTACTGTGCTGTCCAATGTAATGCTTTGGTAAGACAGAAACTGGTCAATCAACAGTTTACAAAGTATGGTCATCAGCTATCATGGGTAAAATGAATCATTAGTAACAAAACTTCAAACACAAAAAGGGGACTGTTTTCCAACCTGCTTGACTTCTAGCATGGCAGTCTTGAAAGCTAAAAAGTCTGTGAAGGTCAGCAGAAGATCAAACACCTCTCCACCAGGAGCATGAGAAGTTGCTAATTCTTGTAGAAAAGATGTCATCTTGAATCCACTATCATGATTTGACAATTCCCTCTCTATGTACCCTTCAATCAAGTCAGTCTGAGGAAAAGGCTGTCTTAGTACAATGACCATCATCAGCTATCTATCATCTTTCATTCCAATTCCATTTACTTGGGAGAGATCAACTACATTCAGCACTTAGAAAACTCACACATATCCTAAATGTATGTCCAGTGTCCTCAAATTGACATGGTACTCCACTTTAATCATAAAGACACTTCTTACCTTCTCACTTTGTACTCTAAAGTCAATCATCAGGTGAAACTTACATCCCCACTCACATTTTCATTTTCATACACTAAACACTTCCACTGCACATGATCAAAAATCATTCCTCAAATTCATCAACCAAATTATCTTTAGCTCTAAATATTTAACGCGTTTCAGCTATCTATCTTTTTCATTCTCTACTTCTTTTCCTTGTATCTTCAACCTTACTACTGAACATTTTATATATGGCAATGCTATCTTAAAAGGCTTGTCCAAGCATTTTTCTACTAATTTCTTTAAAATGCACATTTTCTCACAGATAAGAAATGCATAGTTTCCACAGCATAAAGAAGTGGCAGTTGCTTAATATCTATGGACACTTTATCAGCATGCAAATTTTCTTTAAGTTGTTGCAAACTTTACTACTAAGTGTATGAAACTAGCAAGTCCAATATGAAACTAGCAAGTCCAAAAGTAATACTAACATGGGACTTTGAAGAAAATTCTATATGTCATCAGGATTCGAATGTGGGAGGCGACATATATAACCAAAACTCATAAATAAATAAAAAAGCAAAGCCTGCATTTAATATTTAACAAGAGCTCTGATCATCTATTTTTTAAAAATGTTACAAAACTAACGACACAATAGCAATGAAAAATAAGAACTATAAAGAATTTATTTACATACATATTGTTTGTAAATATCCATGTACTCTAGTTTGTTCTCCTCAACATCATCAAACACATGGCAGTGATGCTTTAGGAAATTTTCTCTTAAAGCAGCAAATTCACCACCTGCAAAATGAATACGAAGTGAGAACTAACTTCATATCTTATGCACTGAAAACTATTTCATACCTAACAGGATGCCTTTGAATGAAAAGAAGTCCTTCAAAACACACATTCAAAAGAGAAAAATCTGAATTTTGGCAAAAGAACCTTCACAAAGTACACAATACAGCTAAACAACTGACAAACAATGAAGAAAGTCAATAAAAACAAAATGCAGTACCACCTCTATGCTGCAGAAACACTTACAAACAGCCCAAGTGAGGGTGGAGAGGGTGGCAGTTCTGCAAAGGCTATAATGTGTCATTGGTGGCCCATATTACACACGTACACAAACAGGTTGAACAAAATAATAAATAAAGCAACTAACTATAAGGCAGATCCTAAATGGTGGTGGAGGGGGTGCAGAGAAACATTTATGCTGCACTATCTGGACATTTCATTCACTTTCAAGGCCACTGTCAATACTGTATGCTCCCAGTAAGTTTAGATGACTTTCCTAAACACTTTAAGAAAAACCTATCATTCTACCAATACTGTAATACAACTTTAAAGTTATGCGCTGTATATTAGTTATAAAACTTGAGTAACAATACGCACTGTGCAGTCACTGACTAGCATATCATGAACAAACATACTCTCTTTTATATGGGTGAATATACTGTGTCCCTTTTCAATATCATAGTTACAACAGGAACTCCTATGACAAACTTTTAAAAATTCCAAGTTTAAAACATCAAAAGCTGAGTCCCATAAAGTACTGCAGTCAAACTTATGAAAGCCACATCCTGCACACAAAGAATAGAACACCATTATGCACAACAGAAGCCATAATATATGTACTCTATAATAGCAAGAGAGCAAAGATATTTCATGACATCTATGGTTTTTAAAAGGCTCAAGAAAAAGGAATCTAATATATTATGAAGTTCATTTTTGGGATACTGCGTTCAGTATGTTAATGAACAAGAGATTGAGCAGTAAGAGATTAAAAAGGAAATGTTTGATAAAATGATGATGAGGAAATATAGCAAACACATACATAAAGGTAGTATAGGAAATTTCTAATACACTATGACAACTTACTGAGAATGATGTTTTCTATATGACCAATAAGAGAATCTAATCGCAGAGTGTCTTCTGTGCTGTTCAATGCTAACACCTCCTCCATCTCCTCCTCCACTCCTGCCATTTCCCACCTTTTCTATGGACCACCACCGTCTTTAATCCTGTAATCCATGCAAATGTATCAAAATACCATTTATTAACCTCCAAGATAACATCTCACTGCTGAGATAACAAATAGCATATTATTTACTATGGCAAGAAAAATTTACCAGATATCATTCCTCAGAAATGAAGATATTTCTTGCACTTTGATGCCATACAAAAATTACAATCAAATGGCCAAAATCATGCTGCACAGCTTTTACTCTACTCGCTAACCATTACACTACAATTGCAAGATAAAATCATTCGTTATCCAAAGCTAGTTTTGATGTATAACAAAACTAGTAATTTACCAGAGATTTTACCACTGCAGGTCTTACTCCATTTCAGATAAACTAACGCTGTAAAACACTGAGAATATTTCATATCCCAATACCCCATACCACTAAAACCAACAACCCCTAACCAATCGGATTGACCTCTTGGACACCACATAACCAAACCATATCTAACACCTAATCATAGCAAATTCTATGTTAAATTTAAAACACTTGTATTTTCCAAAACTAGAATTCCTTTCAGAATCTTGACTACCAATATTAACAATATCAAAGTCTTGTTAAGTAAATGAATGCCAATATTTGCGATATGTTCCGCTTTACAATGTTGGATTCAATCTTGCCTTGTTATTACTCGTCTGTGAAGCGCGGCTTCTTGTACATCCATAAGTAGGTACTATGGTGTGTGGTTAAGTCTAAACCTAACATGTGTATACATCTCCTTTTGACGTTTAAGATCTTATTAAACGTGATACTTTCACGCGAGTGATTGGACTTGTAGAGCTGCTAAGCCTTCATCAGTGTTACACAAATCAGGTTAACACTAAATTAGGAGACGAGAGCCCGAATGTCAAAGAAATACCTAAGCTTACATAAAGCTAATTACATAACACTTACATCATAAGTTTATTTTTCCATATTCTATATCAAATAATCTAAATTTGGAAAATCTAGAACTGTTCGAATATCTTTCCGCGATTATATTTCTATTTGTAATTACTTTAAGGTCGTTGTCTCAGTTATTTACCTCAGTAATTTTAGGCCTGTCATTCCCGCTGGTCTATTTATTACAGCCAATGTTAAGGTTTCCCTAAAGACTAATAAACGACAGAATTTTTTCTTCAGAAAAATATGGATATTATTTGATAATTTTATATTAATATCAACACCTACTTTACCAAGCTTATTTGAATGTGAGGGAGGGAAGCCAAAAGAGGGGAGTTTAGAGATGAGACCCCGATGCCACACACAGTCAAAAGCCTTAGATATGTCAAGGGCAACTACATATGACGCCCCAAAATCTTTCAAAGATGATGCCCAGACATTAGTAAGATAGGAAAGAATATCACCAGTGGATCTCGCCTTACGGAAGCCATACTGGTGATC
>JAYMFT010177601.1:0-12112 GCA_038088735.1 Panulirus argus
TCACTATTTCCCTGGCTGTCTCACTACGTCATTGAGTTTCATTACGTCACTGTTTCCCTGGCTGTCTCACTACGTCAGTGTTTTATTACGTCACTCTTTCCCTGGCTGTCTCACTACGTCACTTAGTTTCATTACGTCACTGTTTCCCTGGGTGTCTCACTACGTCACTGAGTTTCATTATGTCACTCTTTCCCTGGCTGTCTCACTACGTCATTGAGTTTCATTACGTCACTGTTTCACTGGCTGTCTCACTACGTCACTCTTTCCCTGGCTATCTCACTACGTCACTGTTTCATTACGTCACTCTTTCCCTGGCTGTCTCACTACGTCACTTAGTTTCATTACGTCACTGTTTCCCTGGCTGTCTCACACTCCGTCACTGGTTTTTCATTATGTCACTGTTTCCCTGGCTGTCTTACTACGTCACTGTTTCATTACGTCACTATTTCCCTGGCTGTCTCACTACGTCATTGAGTTTCATTACGTCACTGTTTCCCTGGCTGTCTCACTACGTCAATGTTTTATTACGTCACTCCTTCCCTGGCTGTCTCACTACGTCACTTAGTTTCATTACGTCACTGTTTCCCTGGCTGTCTCACTACGTCAATGTTTCATTACGTCACTCTTTCCCTGGCTGTCTCAATACATTACTGAGTTTCATTACGTCACTGTTTCCCTGGTTGTGTCCCAGCAGGCTGTTGCAGGCGTCTCCCCACATACTCCAGAGTGATGTATGGCCCCTGGTTGCAAGCAAGTCAGTCAGTCACTTCACAGGAAAAAGTACTCTACGCGTGCACGATCATTACGATAGCTGCAATCAAGTATCAAGGCATCATACGATAACGTGAGTCATCTACGATAGCTATGCAAGATACTCTACATTCGTCCAAGATGCCTTACATCCCTTTCAATATCCTTCAGTCATTCTACATTAGCCTACATGTATTACGTGAGCCAATAGCCACCTACGATACGATAGAAATAATCTACGATCACTTACAGTCATCTACAATACTTTCTGATTAATGATGCCCTAAAATCATTCGTGCCAGCCTACAGTAACCAACAATGTTCTACAATAACAGAACGAAGATTCAGTCATTTACAATAACCATTCTGCAGTAATCATAGGAAAGTCTACTGTCGCATACGATAACTAACCGTCTCCTACAATAACTGCAGGACAGACCACATTCACTGCGAAATCCATTAATGGTAAGACAATCTACTGTTATATACAATAACCAGTCGTACTCGACTAAAACAGTACGGCGGACGGCAGTCACATCCAATACTACCATTATTGTATGAGAGCCAACAAAATGTTTCTCAAAAATACTCTAGTCAGTTTACGACAGTCTACTGGCATAAACAACACCAATGCTTAATCTGCAATACCTGTACCGGTCTCCAGACCCATCTGTGTTCTACAATAGTCGTAGGATACTATACGATCACGACCAAAGCCAACTGTATTCTACGAGGACCGAACTGCCCTCATGTTACACACACAACCTCACTCTACATAAATCGTGCACAGTCTGCTGCAGTCATGAACGATACCCAGCCATATTCTGCAGTACTCTTACGACAGTCTACAGTCATATACGATACTTACCATTTCACTCAGTAACGGTGCGATAGTCTACAATCTAATACGATATTCAACCAAGTCTACAATAATCCTACAACAGTCTGCAGTTACAAACGACACTCAAGTAATTCTATAATAATCGCACAACAGTCTACAGTCACATACAATACTCAGCCTTTTCCACAATGGCCGTACTACAGTTCCCATACGATACTCAGCCTCTTCTACATTGAACGTACGACAATCTACAGTCATACACGACACTCACCCTTTTCTAATTTGATCGTGCGACATACTACAATCCAATACGATACTCAGCCTCTTCGACAACAGTCGTACGACAATCTACTGTTACATACGACTAAGCCTATTTCTAATTTGATCGTGCGACAGTCTACAACAGACACATACAATAATCAACCCATTCTACAATAACTGCACAACAGTATGCAGTCAAACGAGATGCCCAACTGTATTCTACTGTAATCGAATATACGATACCTGACAACTAACCCCTTGAGCAAAGCCAAGGGTATAATGGCCCGGTCTCTGAACGTGACCCATGGGAACCATTACATCCAATGGTCGTGCCGTTGTCATCAAGGGTCGTACCGTCGTGTTCAAGGGTAGTAGTGTCGCGGCCAAGGGTCGTACCTATGTGGTCAAAGGATCGCATGGTCGTGCCCGGTATCTGGAGACCCCATAATTCATGTAACATTATAGAACCAAGTAAGGTCTTGCAGGGGCACCTTCACCGGGTGCTGCTCTGTGGCGTACAACGATTTCCCTGCAAGGTATAGCACACTACAGTGATTGACACAATCGACTAAAACTGACCAATCGTCTGCAGGATACTATACGGTAATATACATTTCTAGTAAAGTAATCTAATCTACGCAGAAGGAAAGTAATCTACGAGAGAAGAGAGCAAGATCAGTATAACTCTGATGATCTACTTTGATGTGCTACAGTCAGCAGAATAAAGGATGGTTAATATTCGGAATGATGGAATTCCCAGTGATCAATATTACCCCAGGTGCTTCGGTATAGTCTGGGCGGCTCGGATCAACTGCCCCAATGCTTATATTGTACGACATTCCTTCCTCATGCTATACTCTTCCTCCTTAATCTTTCAGGTGATACTATTTTTTTCTCAAAAAAGACAAACGAGTGTGCTTCTCTACTCTGCAGAGACTCAGTTTATAAAGTAACTGCACCACACTTATACTTTAAAATGGCTGTCTGGACACCTCGCCAAATATCACGGGCTTACGGAATCAGATAATAAGGAAGCGAAATGTTGACTGAAGTTGTTGGAAAATCTAAACGCTCACTTGACAGAAAATTGGAACGAGTAGAAGAAATGATGATAATTACTAACACCACTATTTTCTGCGTGAGGGAACTACCACACGAATGCAATGCATGCTGTTTTCCCTCTACTGATACGACTGCGCAGCACAGATGACCCAAAATGTTTTCAAAGGTACGAAATATGTACGACTGATCCAGACTGAACGTCGTATGTGGTTGCTCGTCAACGAAAGGCTTTTGCCGTAACAAGAGAACGAAACGCTGGAGTATCAGCGAGATTTCACAATGAGCGCCAAGTTCCACCTTCGCCCCCACAACGACACGCTAAACAAGCGGTCGAGTGGCGCAAGGGACTGCTCGAGCAACTCAACCGTAGCAAAAGGTGGATTAGGCGCTACACCTCCGCAGTGAGAATAATAAAAAACGCTCGAAAGATACGAATTTAGACGCGAAACGTATATGTGAATGACACTCGAAGTCATGCATGGCTGTTCCTGCCATTCCGTTCCTAAGCCACCACCTGTAGGGAACGAATCGCACCACTAATGAGACTCCGACGAGAAAGGAAGCTTTACAGTTCAGCCGGAACTCCCGAATAGTCTCTATCTATAATATATTTGATTCAAATCTAATTGCACATTTCTCTGTTAACGCAAATATGGATTAATGAAGAACATTTTATCAACAAACACAAAAAGGTTCTCCGTATAACAGATAGAAAAGGATAAGAGACGGAAGAACAGTGTGGCAATTGTATTTACGTTATTGCCTTCTCAGACCGGGACAGTTCCCTATCCTGGTAATGACGGCGGCAAATCCAGGGAACCAGCACACTAAAAGATTACCACAACCTCGAGCATACATCAAACTGCTTCGTCCTGTTTCATGACGGTGAGGGTAACGATGCTTTCCATTTGTGGACAGTACATCGACCAACGAACATACCGAATGGAGTGATCAGTTACACCTCCCGGACTATCGCATGGGTAATTAGCCATCACATACAAGTTGGTTAATCATTCGTCACGTGCAATTGCCAGCACTCGTCTCCCTGTTGAGGGCACATTGGAGGATATTCCCCCGCCCGGCTCACACGAGGCGCCACACCAACCACCCCGCTGCTGCGTTAGCGTTGTGGCTCCGGTGTATCACACAGTCGCTCTGACGCCGGCGGCCAATCAGCGTGTAAGATGATTACAGCAGAGTCAAAAGTCGGACATTAACCCAGGTCCTGCGAGCAGTAAAGACACCGCAAACCAAATGGGCACAGAAGATACAGATAATAGGACTATGCGATCGGTAATCCTTGCACAACTAACACGACTCCCAACAAGAGGCCAAATACAAGAAAACAGAGGAAAGAGTAAACATAAACGAACAAAATTTGGGATCTGGCAAACGCAAGGAACACAGATAACAGAACTGATAATACGCAAAGGTGTGTACACAGGAGAATAACATGAAGGAGGCAAGAGATGCGATAACTCAGCCCTGGTCCAAAAGGTACATGTCATGACTGGCAACACCCCGGTATTACGCGTGGAGCAGACTGGACTGCAGGAAGGAGGAGGAAGCGGCACATTCTCCACAGCAAAGGGGCAGGTGCTGCCTGGGGAAGAGAGAGAGAGAGAGAGAGAGAGAGAGAGAGAGAGAGAGAGAAGGATGTCCGTTGTACCGTTCAGAACCATGCCAGTAGTCACAGCTGGTGGGAAGACAATGCTTCAGTGCGCACTGCCAACCTGACCACGTGACAGGAAGAGCGCCATACAATAGCGAGACGAACTACGGCAGCAACATCAAATGGACACCGCAGGTTTTTCATTCCCAGCCGCAACAGTAAACACGAAAGAACTGGAAGGGAGACGCGGAAAGAAATGATCCTCAGAGGTGGACACTGTGAGACGCAGGAACGGAGACCCTCCGTCTGAGAAATATTTCCGGATTTCACCCAGCGTGACAGACTCACTCAGGAGAAGAGAGCGAAACACGTTTCCCACAGCTCTCCCTCGCCAACCGCACCAGTCAGTACTGTGGTGTCCCACTTCTCGTATCGATAACATTTAAGGACCAGGATCGTATCGAGCTACCGAAACCTTCTCAAGTGGTCTGCAATACTCGAGTCCTTTACACTATCTTAACGCAATACGCGGCTTGGATGTAAGACTGCAACTTGTACAATAGTGACAGAAAGGAGGAGACATGGCCAAGGACTTAGCTCATAAGAAATGAGCTGCTCAAGTCTTCAGACGGTGAGGTGGAAGGATGTGACCAGACTGAACATCTGTAACCAAACAGATCAGGAACTATCAGGAATGGCCTCTCCTGTTGCATGTGTTGTAATATATCTAACACTTGTGCATCCATCTTGCCTCTTCACCACATACACGGGCACGTTCTACATATTCTATGCTCTGTGATATCAAGGTCACCTAAATCGAGGGCTTTTGCAGAGGCTTTTGTATATTGCATCCTTCTCTGTGGTCTCCAGCGTGAGTCCACTTTTATCATAGAGGTCCAGTCACAGAGAGAGGTGAGATTTTCCTGCCCTGAAGCTGTGTTGCCAAGGCTTTTGTAAATCGTTATTTCATGGGTCAGTTTACAGACACCGCAGGACGCAATATAAACATTTCAATATGTGATGCTAATGCTGTTCATCAGAATACGTTTTGGAAATGGTTTATTTGCTACTTTATAGCGTTCTAGGTTTTTGGCATTAAACCACAGTATCATCCTCATGATATCAAAGAAATGCTGCCTTTCTTTTTACTATTGTGGATGATAGTAATGAGAAAGGTAGCTGTGGGTGGTTGCAGTGAGATAAGCAGTTATGGCTGATTGTAGTGAGATAAACAGTTGTGGGTGGTTGTAGTGAGAAAGGCAGCTGTGGGTGGTTGTCTTGAGAGAAGCAGTTGTGGGTGGTTGTAGTGAGATAAGCAGTTGTGGGTGGTTGTAGTGAGAAAGGCAGCTGTGGGTGGTTGTAGTGAGAAAGGCAGCTGTGGGTGGTTGTAGTGAGAAAGGCAGCTGTGGGTGGTTGTAGTGAGGAAGGCAGCTGTGGGTGGTTGTAGTGAGAGTAGTAGTTGTGGGTGGTTGTAGTGAGAAAGGCAGCGGTGGGTGGTTGTAGTGAGAGAAGCAGTTGTGGGTGGTTGTAGTGAGAAAGGCAGCTGTGGGTGGTTGTAGTGAGAGAAGCAGTTGTGGGTGGTTGTAGTGAGAAAGGCAGCTGTGGGTGGTTGTAGTGAAAGAAGCAGTTGTGGGTGGTTGTAGTAAGAGAAGCAGTTGTTGATGGTTGTGGTTCGTTTACGTGAAAAGATGATTTCTAGCTCCATGATCGCTGACGTGAGACAACGTCTTTAAAAGGTACTTTGCTTTTCTTACCCTTAGGCGTGTGGGTGGCCACATGTGTTCTTGCTGGACCAATGCTACTGAAAGTCCTTGACATCAATACAAACAAGCTTCTTTTTTCTGGTAACTCGTTACTCTCTCTGTCTTCCCGAGTTTCTTCTGACGTAGTGTGTCTGTAAACAATCTCTCTTCCCCTTCTTGTAACAAATGGTCTTCTGTCGAGCCATCTTGGAAGGTGAGCTGCTCGTGTTCACATAGGTTTAGAATCTTCGCCGTTTAACATTTGCGCAGGAGAACGTCTGGTGCGCGCTTAAGATACTTCTGTGATCTACCACAAAGGAGTGGTGACTTCCAGTGTGGCGAGAGACACTCCTGAGCGGCACATTCCTTCACTCTGTGTGCCATTAAGGCTGTCTCAACGCCAGGTTGTGACCGCCACACGAGAAATCTTGCACGCCTTCCTCATGTGTTCGGGATAACTGTTATACGCTACATCTCTGTGCATGAAGAACTTGGATCACAGGATATTGGATAACTCTCTCTCTCTCTCTCTCTCTCTCTCTCTCTCCTGGCGGCACATACTGGAAGGGCTCGAGTATCCATGCATATCCTTGTGCCTCGATAATCATGATCAGCGTGTGGTGGAAATATTAACAATTAATTCTACACTAAATGAATAACTCAAATTCATCTCATTATCATTTCGGCTGGCGCTAAGTGTTGGCTGGAAGCGGACTTAACTTGTGATATGTTCCCGCGCGTGTAACTGTTCGTAAGTGTACTACATCCAGCAGGTTTTTACTTCAGACACTTTTTCCATCTTGGATGCAAAAAGTTGAAATTCCTTTAAAGGACGGACATTTGGGACTGGGTTAGCAAGCTTCTCTGGTCTATGTACTCCTGTGCTTCTGTAGAGCGGCTTACTGTTAGGTGATAAGACGAAGTTCCAGTTTCCAGCCTGGGGGTTGTGTCACTTGCAAAATCTCCGAAGGCGTTTACAGTAAGGATGTTACTAGCCATTCCCGAAAGCAAAACCCAAATATTGAACATGTCTTTACGTAGGACGGCACATCTGCACAAGTTTTGATTACTTAGTCTGGCAAACCTGTATAAGTAGTGATTACGAGTTCAAACGTCTGTATGGGTATGAGGTGCAGCGTGTGTCTGTCTACCTTGGTTAGGAAATCGTTTATGGGGAGAGACGCTCTCTGTTGCCTTCGATTTAAGTGTCCGTGCGTTAGCATACACGACGGTCGTTCCACTGGTGCCTGAGGTGACGGAGGGGTGTCTTGCAGATTATTTTCTACCAATCAGCCGTGTTCACTTTCCCGTCTTGTCTTAAGGTCCACGTAGTATTGCCGAGCAAGTTTACACGTTCAGTGTCTGGAGTGGGGAGGCAAGATTCGTATCCTGAAGTTTCTCTTCGATCCATTCATCACTCAGCCCGAAATAGAAAAAAATATATATTTATAAATCTGGTTTACTTAGTCACATAACTGTTGGTTACAAGTTGCTCTTCCTATTGTCCGTATGGGGGTGAGCATCGCGACGTCCCTAGCACACGGTGAGCTGGTCAGAATTCGGGAAATCAATATTTTTCCCCGAACGATGACTTTGACTCCCAGGTGGTACAACCTCATGCGCCTCCTGAACACACGGCATTTGCCCGAGAGCAGCTGTCTTCTTGGTGAAGAAATCTCCAGCGAGCCCTTCATAGAGCCCAAGAACTCTCTTTAGTCAATAATACCAATATGTGTGGCCATCGGCAATTCAAGAGTGGGCCGTTTTGATACCTGCTTCTTTCCCTACACGTCGAAGCTTTGGAACTCTCTACCTTCCCATGTCTTTTCCAATATTATGACCTTGCACATTTTAAAAGACAGGTCCTTCACTTTCTCAAAGACTGATAAATTTCCCTTGTCTTTTCTTTTTTCGTTTCATAATTCTCTATATTTCAATTGGGGCCCGGCCTCGATGTGGATCTTGTCCGTGACTGGAGCCTCCAACATAAAAAAATCCGGTATTCCAAGCAAGTAACAGGCAAGTAACGCAAGAATGCAGCAAGATTCAGTAAAATAGAAGGACGAACCATTTCCATTCCAGAGAGCCAGCCATCTAAAGTAACGCAGACAGTACCTACCGCACACGAGCCAGCCAGTTCAAGCTACAGAAAGAAGACACAAATAAGGCAGCATTATTGTCCATCTTCTGTCGTAGTTGACAATTGCCGTAATAAGTGAAGGAGGTTTAGAGGACAGATCAAAATAACAACTGTTTGTCTCTGGTTCCAGTATTATAGTGGCGACTCTTATGCCCTGAATATATCTTTAAACCTGTAGATTATTGGACTATTTGATGCATATGCATGTAGATATAACAGCTGTTACTATTATCAAAATATTATACCGTCACTACTGAACTTTTAACACATATGACTTGACCAACACTTGTGTGCAATGCATCACCGTGTTTATTCAACATCATCTACAAGTACAATCTTGATGTTCAATAATCACTTTCGTAGCTATTTTCATCATCAACTTTCATGACTTGGGTGGTATATATCCACCATCAAGCTCTGAACAACATGGTCATCTTCCTCATTGTCGTAATCTGTGACCTGTGATAAGATATCCACTAACTGTTGGGGGGATAAGTCGGCCACCGCACTAGTGGTAGGATGGATAGTCATCAACTGCTGGCTGGCCTGGGCTCCTTTGTAGAAGCTTCATGTGCATGATATTCCCTATGAGGAATAGTCGCTGATGAGATCACACCCGGTAAAGGCGTGGAATCCAAATAAAGATCCACAGCGCTCTCTTCCGTGCTTTCTAATGAGAACATTAATTTTCATAATTCTGCGTTTGTTCTCTATACCCTTTTCGAGGTCCTCATTCTTGTCAACCTCATCCCAGTGGGCAGTAAGGGTAAGAATGCATCGGTATCAGGGAAGCGAATGACAGTTTCTGGGTATGGCGCCATGATAGCAGCACTAAAACAATGTAGAATAAGATAGGTATCTGTGTCTTCACGCGACGTTGTCAAGTCTGCCACAAGGTAACGCTGCCTTTCCCCATTGCTGCTGCTCAGAACCACACACACCTTACGCACTTATTAGACCTCTCTGTCACGCAGTTTACCGGCGTGTCTGTCAATATGACACTGACATAGAGTCTTATGGGTTTTCTCTCTTGCAAATGTTGGAAAACAAGAAGTTAAGATAATTAAAGAAGGAAAGAAAAAAGAAAAGACGAAAACTTTGGAAGAAATGAGAGAAAAGTTTGCGGAGTGTGAGAGAGTTGCAGGACAGTTACTGGGAGAATGAAAAGAAAAGTTTGAGAGGGAAAAGAGTAAGATGTTTTGTAGATTGATTTTTGTCTGAATCAGATCACCTGTTAAATCGACAGGGAAAGTTTACTGTATAAAACTGATGACATCAAATGATGGAAATGAGGGAGAAATGTGTATGGGGATGAAGGGAGAGGGAAGGAAAATTTCGATATTGGAAATAATATCCATATATAAAGCAAGACACAAGCAACTCGGAAATGGGAAAAGCCACTAAAATGTACAGGATAAGAGAGATGATGCTTGGATGTGGTGTCAAGGTGGGATAGGCGAAATACATGTCGTTTGGACATGTGGAGAGGATAAATGGTGAAGAAAACGTACAGGAGTGAAGTAGAAAGAAACAGTCCAGGGAGAACTGTCACCTTCCTGGAAAAGGAGAGTGAGGAGACAAGTCAGACAGAAAACCTATGAAGGATGACGCATGCAAGGGAGATGTGTTTTAATGGGGCAGCCAGGAAAGTTTCATGCGTGATCACGCACCTTCCCCAGAGGCGAAGAAGTACTGTATATATGTAGACATACATCAGATATTAACTCTGGCTCAAGCGGCAGTGGCTCATAGGCTTGCCATATCCTGTTATGCTCTCATGAAATGTTTGGTTCTGAGACCTTCAAGGACATACCGTGTTATCAGGCCTTGATTTTGGAAGTTATTTGCTATAACATTATTGATTCAACGTAATATTTTCTTTAATTATCACAAAATTAGCTGCCATATCAGAGACATTTTTTAATGTTAGAGACTGTCCAAATTGTTAGAGGAAAATAGAGTACGTGTACATACATAACGATATACAGAACTTAGCTTGGGAACTTTAATCTGTACCATGTATCTTACGTGATTAGATTAACCCATGTGGTTAGCAAGGAGTCTCCTATTTTTAGAAACAGTTAGCTGGTACGTGGAAAACGTCGGATGCCTAAACGTAAACGTATAGCTTTTCCTTAGAATTCTGTAGTTATTCAAGAAAAGTTAAGTTACAGTAAAAGTTGTCTAACAATCGTTCTTACTGTGCTTTTGTAATGGATGACGCACGTTATAAAAAATCAGTTAAAATTAGTATTACTTAAGAATTTGTTTTTCTTAATTCCATTTCTCTTTACATAGGGTAGATGAAGCGCACGCAACTACTCACTTCACACTTGCGCTACTTTTCTCTGGTCTGCTCCAGTTAGTAGGAACATTGAATGTCCACATTGATATAAAGACTTTCCAGTTCCGCGTATTGCAGGTTAAGATGATTCGTAAGACTAATTAATGTCTTCACTCACACCCCCGCCTTCAGACGTAATGACTACTGCACACGGTCAGTTATTCTTCATTTGACATTCTCATCTGAGTCGTCCATTCCACACCATCCACCTTGGCCCAAAACAGATCACTCACCGTACAAGCGGTAAAAAAACTATATTCCCGTCTGGGCCCAATGACTTTTGAAATGATCAATACGATTTTTGTTGTCTTGGTAGTTTTTCCAACGAAATTTGAAGTCTGTGTATTACAGATTATAGAAAATTACAGGAAATGTTGCTAGCAGTCGATATATAACGTCTCAAAAGTAGGGCTACCAATGAGGCCAGAGCGATGGGCATTTTTGAAAATCCTTCGTCCGTGGTGTCATATTGCTTAAAAAAGATTTTTATTTTTTCCTTGGGTACCTGTCCATCTCCTCCATAGTTTAACTCCATGACCAGCTGATTGTGACGAAATTAAGGTCTCAAACAACAAAAGTTGTGATATAAGATATAAATCATAGATGATATGTGAGAAGATCCTTATGACGATGCTTCTTTCCACAATGATATAATAACTATCTTCATGAAACTTATATCACGATACTGTGAGTAATTCATCTTAGTGTCATTTTGTTGGTGCAATGCTTAGCTGTAGTCTGACATAAACTTAACCGTAATTTTCTTGAGTTTTTTGCTGTTCAATTATGACAAGTTTTCTGCAGATAGTTACTGTCTTATGGAAAGGCTCTACTGTATTTTTGTTTCACCATCAAGTATTCTACTTTAAGATGGAAACATTTACCTCTTACTTTATATTCCACTTAACATGTAAATACTTCTATATTATCCTTACGTAATTTACTTCAGGATGTAAATGTTACTGTATTCTATCTTACTATTTTGATACAAAAGTTATTATATTGTCCTTCTGCACCTTACTTCAGGATGACGAAATTACATGGAATACAACGAACCCAGACTTCACACTATGTTTCGAGCAGACGGTGTTGGTGTGGGTACCCTGTGTCTTCCTGTGGCTGTTTTGCCCATTAGAGATCAGCTACCTCCTGCAGAGTGTGGACAGACTGGTGCCATGGAGTTGGATTAACGTTTCCAAGCTAGTTAGTCCAATACTTTTGTTTTCCTTTAAGTTTACCTCATCCTCTTAAGATCTCGAGTGCAATGTTTTCTGCCACTTTTAGTAATTAACAGTTTTATATATATATATATATATATATATATATATATATATATATATATATATATATATATATATAT
>JAYMFT010177612.1:0-12112 GCA_038088735.1 Panulirus argus
GCTCCCTTTCCACATCCAGGCCCCACAGACCTTTCCGTGGTTTACCCCAAACGCTTCACATGCCCTGGTTCAGTCCACTGACAGCATGTCGACACTGGTATACCACATCGTTCCATTTCACTCTATTCCTGCATAGTAAGGTCACATCAAGAACAGATGAAGAATGACCCCATTTGTTCACATCCTCTTCTTAGCTATCTTATATGATGCTCTGAAACCATTGCCCCTTATCCATGGCAAAGTCTCATAGACCTTTCCTTGGTTTCTCCTGACTACTTCATATGATGTGGTTCAACTCATTGATAGCATGTCATCCCCTGTATACCACATTACCCCAATTTGCTCTATAGCGTGTTTGCGTCTCACCCTCATACGTGTTCAGGTTTTGATAAAGCCCTTTCTTCTCCGTCCCTCCACATTTTTCTGAGTTTGCCCCACCTACTTGCTTCCTCCTCAAGAATTGTCCCTTTTGAGGAAGGTAGTGGTAAGTAAAAGGCTCAGTTGAATGTGCCAAATGTTCATTAACCCTTAAATTTTGGTCTACATTATGGTTTGGAAACCCTGAGTCCAGAATTAATGGGTTGAGAGAGCAGAAGAGGGTGTGCTGAAATCATTTGGACATATGGGGAGAATGAGTAAGAAAAGGTTGACAAAGACGATATATGTGTCAGATTTGAGGGAACAAAGGAGAACTGGGAGACTAAATTAGAGGTGGAAGGATGGAGTAAGAAAAGATTTTGAGTGATCGGGACCTGAACATGCAGGAGGGTGAAAGGCATGCACAGGATACAGTGAATTGGAATGATGTGGTATACCAGAGTCGACATGCTGTCAGTGGACTGAAACTGGGCATGTGAAGCATATGGGGTAAACCAGGGAAAGGCCTATGGGGCCTGGTTGTGGATAGGGAGCTGTGGCTTCAGTACATCACACATGACAGCCGGAATGGATGTGAGCAGATGTGGCCTTTCTTCCATGCCTGCCATCCTCTAGATATAGATCAACTCCCTGACTGCACTTAAAGTACAGATTTGATCGCCCATAGCTGATCTAAATGTTTCCTAAAGTGATGTGACCAGAGTGGTGATGCATACTCGATTTGGATGTAATATTTATTATGATTATTCTCGCAGTCTCTTAAAACAACTTTGCTAATGATCATTAAAAAGTCACTTATTTAATATTCTAATTTAGCATTTTGTTCAAAGGCTGGGTACTTTGTCAATCCCCAAGTCCCTTCCATACTTGAATTCCTGTGATTTGACTTTTACAAAATGACAGTTGTATTAATACCTCATTTAACATGTCTCATCTTCAACATTTTGCTCATAGCTGGGTTAAATGTCAAAGTCTTTCTATAGGTTGTCACAGTCCTGAACACTGCTTACCTGTCTCAGTTTTAGCTTAGTGCACAGACAAGTTAAAATGTGATCCAGTAACCTGTGACAAGTCATTTATGTGGATCTGGAATTACAGCACGACACCACTAGTTACTTTAACCTGAAAATATGTTTGTTTTTTTGTGAGCTAATTATGAGGAAGAACATAACTTTTGTAAAGGCTAAGCTCACAAAGAAAAAAAAAAGAAAATTTTTAGAGGTATGCAGCCTCATTCACACCAGAAATAGTAAACATATATGAAAAAAAAGGACTTCAAGGAAGTTTGCAAAATATATTGATTACAAGAGTGACTGGTTAATGTGTCATTCATAGAGTGTTGATACATGTACAAGGTGCAGTTGATGTGTTGCTTAAGATGAGTGGTTGTTGAAAATTGTCATCAAGAGAGAGAAATATTTAATGCATGAGTTATATTTGTATTAAAGACATCTTGGATAGAGATTCCCTATTGTATGATGACTATGAGATGGAGGTTATGAGAAGGGACATTCAAGCATTTTACAAAGAGATGGCTGAAGGATTGCATATCAGAATTAGAAAGGTTCATGTGAAGACTTATATCATCTGAAAATGATTTATCATGAGCTTTAGTTACTGAAAGATTACTGATATAAAGAAAGGGTTAGGAACAAGTTTAGAGCTCAGTAAGATTCCAGCAGTAATGGGAAAATAGTGAGACTGATATGTACATTAAATTCTGCATTGATACTTCTTTTGGTTTGCAGAGAAGAGTTCAGAATTAAGAAAGGAGGAAGGTCAAATGAAAGAAGTACTGGGAGATGTCACATTTTATTAACAGCTAGGGCAATAAGAAAAGACTCAATACAGGTATCAGAGGAACAGCCTGAACTGACTGATAGTCACTGTATTGCTTTCTCTTCTACTTCTATGTGAAATTTCCATGGGAGATTGCAGTAGTTTAAGAATGGGCTTCAGTCATATCTAATCCATCATGACACTGTATTTAAAGAAGTTTCTCTATCATCAGAACACATTATGTTTTGGTAGCATATGTTAACTGCATTACTTAAGTGACTGCTGAATCAAAGTACAAAAATTTTCAAGAAATGTTTTAAGTGGTATTGTGTATTTTATGCTTGCTGTGAAAATGGTTAGTAGTGTAAATAATTGGTGAATGTTAAGCATACCCAGCCCCTAATCAAATGCAGTAAGTGGAACTTGGTAATTTTGATCATGTGAAATGTTAGGATAGTTTGTGGTGTTTATACTTCATGTAAGAACAAAAGTTAAAAGATTAAGTACAGATATAATGGTCTCAAAATAGCCAGATAGTTTAGTATGTATAGTTTTAGTATTTAATGGTATTTGTCCCATACTGTCATGAAGTTAATACTTTGTGAGAGAACTTCAGTTAACATCATTTTTGTATGAACTTCAATTAACGTCATTCTTGTATTGTTTGATAGGTACGAGGATGCTTTGATATCTCTGGCACGAGGAATTCTGCACAAAATACAGTTAAGACACAACCAGGTCAGTTGAAACGTATTTGAATTTTAAGGGCTAATAATCAAACTATTGAAATAACATTTAGATAAGAATTACTTGTGAAAATGTACTAAAAGTGAGTTTTCAACTGTTCTGTAATTGTAGAAAAGGGTTACGTAAAAGACAGTGGTTTGCAGAGACAGGTTTTTATGTACTGAAAGGACAGACATGCTTTAGAGAAGTTGATAAGTGTAGACATAACATTAATTTTAGTAAGATGTTACAGTTAACATTGTAGTAAATTTGTCAAAATATTGTTGTTTTTGTAAGAGAAGCTTTTGAGAGGTTGATTTACTTGTTAGTTATGATGGAACACAGGGATTCTAAAGTAAGATTTTTGTAATACCAGGAATCAGTTTTTTTGGGATAGATACAAAAAGGTACAAGGATGCTGTGATGTATTTAGCACAAGGAATTCTGCACAAAATACAGTTAAGACACAACCAGGTCAGTTGTAACTCTCTGAATTTTTATGGCTAACAGTCAAAATATTGAAATAGCATTTAAGTTAGAGATACTTGCAAAAGGGTACTAAAAGGGAGTTTCCTGCTGTTCTGTAATTGTAAAAAAGGATTGCATGAAAGACAAGTTTACAGAGACATTTTATGTACTGAAAGGAAAGGCAAGTTTTAGAATTGAAAAGAAAATGTAGACATATCATAAGTTTTAGTATTTTTTTTGTTACCATTAACTTATTTTTATTACCAGGGATAGGGAATACAGGATCTTTGGGATAAGAGAGGAAACAATACTGTACCATCCTCGTATCTTCAACTCGTTGTAGAAGTCAGCTTAAAGGGGCTGGAGCAGGGTAACTTGGAATCCTCCCCTCCTGTATTGTATCCTTGTGATAGAGGAACAGAAAGAGCTGAATTAGGATTTTTCCTCAAAGGTTCAGTTGCCTGTTCCTAATGTTACCCCCCTAAGGCAAGAACAGCAAACAAGCACAAAAAACAAAAGACAGGTAGATATAAGAATGGGTGATAAGTGTTTTCATAATTTTATCTCAGAATTTTTGCTGTTAACCCTGATAGTTACTTATAATTTATTGTATACATCCCAGTCAGTGTATTAAGGTTCTTTGTACAGCTGTCTGTATTGTATATTGTGTAATCCTTTAACCTTCACTCTAAAGTTAGTTCCAAATCTCTAATGAATTAGGTGCATATATCAAGTACATTGTATGTTGTATGTTGTAAGATCAAGACTTGTATTTTGATCCTGATTATACAAAATGTAACTGGAAATATTTAACCTTCTTGTAAAAAAAAAATAAATGCTGTATCTTCCAGTTTTAAGGTTTCTTGTATTTACATGGATGTTCTTTTATGAATATTGATGTTACAGTTCTTGTTGAAATTATCCAGGCAGTAGCTCATGCTATGTATAACTGTCTTTTTGCCATGTAGATGACTTAGTGGCATCCACTCTTTATACAGTCAGTATCATTGAACTGATCAAGAGCTTTAATATTCCTGACTCAAATGGGCTGTGCCTCTTAGGAGGAGACTTCATTAGATTCTTTTAAACAGGGAGAGCCAAGGACAAACTTGCAATTTCTCATCATCTTACTTTACTTTTCCAGGAAACATGCTGTTTTTTGTAGAACATTGCAGGCTTAAAGTAGGCAAAAAGCCATATATAGGCAGTCTTTGTCAGCATGATGGGACTTTCTTTATATCTCATGATATCTAGTTATGTTATCCCTGAAGTAGGGGAGAAAGAGTTCAACCTCCGTATTCCCTGCGTGCCATAGAAGGCGGCTAAAAGGGGAGGGAGCAGGGTCTGGAAATCCTCCCGTCTAATTTTTACTTTTCCAAAAGAAGGAACAGAGAAGGGGGCCAAGTGAGGATTTCCTTCTAAGGGACAGTCCTCTGTTCTTATCGCTATCTCACTAACACGGGAAATGGCAGATATGTATGAAAAAAAATCTAGTTATTAACAGTGTTCGGGTTAATACACTTCACAGCATAGAAATTTATCCTTATATCTTTTCAGAGTCCTAGACTTGGGTTTTGAATGCTGATTCCCTTGTCTTGCTTTCTCTGATCGTAGAGGAATATGCTGTAGAAAAAAAAGCATGTAAAACTGATCACTACATGATCTGATGAGTCCTAGAAATGGGCTTTGAACACTGATGCCCTTGTTTTGCTTTTTCTTAGCATAGAGGAATACTCTGTAGAATGAAAGCATGTAAAACTAATCACTATTTGTTCTGATGATTTAGGCAGAAATTAGTTTTATTTGGTAAACTAGACTGTTTAGGCATATTTTTTACAAAATCCCCCTGGTGAATAACTTCCTTAATCAGCCAGGAAATATTCAGATAAGCTTATCCTGTCATTACATAGTAACTCTAAACAAAAGGCTGAATTTAGACTTAGAGAGTTACACATAGTATTTTCATACCCTTTCTTTTACCCTTATCTCTGCTTGACCAATTCTTCCAAAGTAGTCACTGCATGTCAGTTGTCCACATATGAAATGCAAATTATATCCATTTGGACTAGTGCTTCTATTGTGTTCAGTTTACAGTGTGTGTTAAAGCAATAAAGCTATAACATATGCATGCTGGAACCATTTGAATTGATGTGACAAGATTTGTGCTTGTTTGCTTCAGGGGCACATGTTATATAACAAGATTGACAAAGACTGGACCTTAGAAAATTATCTTTTCATTATCCTGACTGCTGAAAGTTTAGAGAAAAGCACTGATATATATGTAAGAATATGTGAATTCACCACTAAGTACAAAAAATGTACTTGGTATCTGTGTATAGTAAATTCTAAAGTCTTGGAAACCGTAGACACAGATATCTAAGAGCTTTATTCAAATGCCTATTATTTTTCTCATAGTTGTTACTCCAGCTACATAGAGGACTGATTTGTCTTAGTGTGGAGCACTGCTCTTACATCTGGGGCACGTATAGCATTTTGTAATTACTCAACAGAATTGAGTTTAAAGCAGTCATTCTTATTAACTCTTACAGTCTAACCTTTAAACTTGAATCACATTCTTCATGCTATACTTTTAGACTTCAAACCTTATTTTGTAGATAATACTTCAGTTGCTGCTCATGATACCTGGTTGATTGCATGTTTGTCATTAGATAGACCTTGCATTACATGGGAAGCCACTACATCATGTGATTGCTGTATAGCATTTGGCATCTCAAGGGTGGGCTGTTGTGATATCTGGTCCTTTCCCAATGCTGGTGGGCTGTCATAATATCTGGTCCTTTCCCAGTGCTGTTAAGCTTTGGAACTTTTCACCTTCTCATATGTTCCATTACGGATGTGACCAGCCTGTCTCTAAAAAGACAAGTTTTCCAAAACTCTTAGATAATGCATTTCCATTTTTCAGTACTTCTTTTTCCTTCTTATATATTCATTCATGACTTGTTCTAGAAGAAGACTTTTGCCATTGACTGGAATCTTTGACATAAGAATGGTAATGACATCATCAGTCAGTTTAAAGGTTGATTGCTTTCTGCAAGCATATGTCTTTTCTGTGGTTTAACTGTAAAATATACTACAGCACTTATTTATGTATTTGGATGGGAATCATTTGGAGAGACATGGTTTAGGCTAACCTTTAAAGGTAGAACTTGACTTTTAAGAAGGGAGGGGTTACTGTTGGTTTGCAAATCAGCCTGAATTCTAATTTCCTGTTTATGATTATGGTTTCTTGCCTTACTGAAATTTTTATTGGCCGAATTTGGAAGCTATTCCCTTGGGGATGATGTAATCACTCTTTATTGACAGTTTGTCATACAGTGGAAAACCAGTCCTTATCTTATTTGGCATGGACCTATTTTTGCAGCAGAACATGGCCATAACTCTGAAAATAATTTTATTATATTTGAAACTAATATTCTAGGCTGAATTGGAGGAGCTGGATCATGAAATATGTGAGGAGATATGTGAAAACAGCACGTCTCATTATGGAGAGATAGGAACTGATGAAGAAGTGTCAGAGTGGCAGTCTTTCTTTACCAGAAACCTTGAACTTCTTGCCAAAATTGCTGACCTTCTACCAGATCAGATCTTTACCTTGGTGGTAGGTAATTTACTGATGCTTTTCAGAACTTTAAGGATCATCATTGTAATGTTACAGAGGTTAAATGATTATGGACTTTAATTTTCATATAAGAACTGAAGTTTAGGTTCATTGATATGTGGTATTTCTATTTTGAGTTTTTATGATGCTGAGAGAAAACTTCTGTACTTATATTATTATTAAAGGTTTTGATAACAGAAGACTTAGAAAAAAATTTTATTGTGCTCTGACCAGGCTTATATTTGTTGCTATTTTATTTCATGAAAGCATTTCTTTTACGCATATTAAGTCAGGATGGAACAACATAAGATGTGTAAGCGGAATGTTAGGAGGCTGATAGAGGAAAGCAGTGAAAGAGTAGATGAAGACTTTGAAAGAAAGTTAAGTGAAAAGTTTAAGGAAAATAAGAAATTGAATTAGGAGGTGAAAAAGGAAAGATGTGGATGTAAGAGTGGAAATATAAGTTTGAGAAGTAAGGAAGGAGATTTTCTGTATCAAATGGAGGAAGTGAAAGGTAGATGGAAAGGGTATTTTGAAGAGCTGATGAATGTGGGATGAGATGAGGCAGCAGTTGCTACATGCTTGGGTATGGAGGATAGAAGGAAAAGGATACAAATGCAAGGGGCCAGGAGCTAGAGGGGAGATAAAAAGGGTGGTAATGAGGTTGAAAGTAAGAAAGGCACCTGGAGTGAATTAGATTGCAGCTGAAATGTTGATGCATTGAGAAGAAAGTGTGATAGAGTGAATGCATTTGATATGTAATTTAGCTTGGAAGCAAAAGGTTATGCCTGAGAAGTGGGTGAAAACTATTATTTTTCCTTTATTCAAATGAAATGGTGCTATGGATGTATGTAGCAATTATAGGGAATAAGAGGATAAATCTGTTAGAGGTGGAGGGAACAAGGAGAAGCGGGAGACCAAATTGGAGGTGGAAGGATGGAATGAAAGGGATTTTGAGCGGTTGGGGCCAGAACATGCAGGATGGTGAAAGGTGTGTATGGAATAGAATGAAATGGAACAATGTGGTATACTGGGGTTGACGTGCTGTCTGTGGATTAAACCAGGGCATGTGATACGTCTGGGGTAGACCATGAGAAGATGTGTGGGGCCTGGGTATGGATAGGGAGCCGTGGTTTCGGTGCATTACACATGACAGCTAGAGACTGAGTGTGAGTGAATGTGGCCTTTTTCGTCTGTTTCCTGGCACTACCTCGCTGGTGCAGGGAACGGCAATGCTATTTCCTATGTGGCAGGGTGGCGTCAGGAATGGTTGAAGGCGAGCAAGTGTGAATATGTACATGTGTATATGCATGTGTATGTGTATGAATGTATATATATATATATATATGTCAGCATGTTCCTTTCCCCCCCATACATATTCGCCATATCCCGTATTAGCGAGGTAGCGTTAAGAACAGAGGACTGAGTCATAGAGGAAAAATTTTCACTTGGCACCCTTCTCTGTTCCTTTTCTGGTAAAGTAAAAACAGGAGGAGAGGATTTCCAGCCCCCCACGCCCTCCCCTCGTAAAAGGCGACTAAAAGGGGAGGGAGCAGGGGGCTGGAAATCCTCCCCTCCTGTTTTACTTTCCAAAAGAAGGAACAGAGAAGGGGACCAAGTGAGGATTTTCCCTCTAAGGCTCAGTCCTCTGTTCTTAATGCTACCTCATTAACACGGGAAATGGCAAATATGTATGAAAAAAGTACATTTAAGTATGCCAGGAAAAGAGTGTATGCACTGGTGTTGATTGATAGAATGATGGAAGTGACTGAATGCAGAGTAAGTGAGGAACAAGTGGGTATTAGGAAAGTTAGTGGATGTGTGGATCAGATTTTTGCTGTGAGAATGACTGAAAAAGTATCTAGCAAAAGGTAAGAAGCTGTATGCAGCTTTTATGATCTGGAGAAAGCATATGATAGAATCAAGTGGGATGATTTTTGGAATGCATTAAGGATATATGGGATATTGGGATGACTTTTGGATGGTGTGAAAGCCATCTATAGAGGAGCAAATGCAAGTGTGAGAGTGGATGGAGAGATGAGTGAAAGTTTTTGTTTACTTGTGAGTGTGAGGCAGAGCTGTATGATATCACCTTGGCTTTTTAGCCTTTTTATGGGTGGGGTGGTAAGAGAGATGAAATCAAACCAGGGAAAAGGGCTTAGAGATGGAGTGTGATGGTGAAGTTTGGTGGCTAGTGACAAGCTAGTTTGCGGGTGATACTGTGTTGGTTGCTGAGAGTTAGGAGGAGTCGCAGAACATTGTCAGTGTGTTCTATGATGTGAGTAAAAATAGGCAATTGAATGTCAAGAATAAGTAATAAGGGGGTGTATGAGAGATTTGGTATGGTAGATAATGCAGAAGAAATGAATTTTGGGGTGGTAGAATGGAGAATTGGAAGAAAACATGAGAGAGACAGAAAAGGAAATAATGGAATCATATAGAAGAGGACAGAGGCTGAAGGAGAAGGAAGTGATTCAAAACAGAAAACAAAATCCAATAATGAGTGAAATGTAATACTGTGAGGTGTTAGGGCATATGGAAAGAATGCAATACGAGAAGTTTACAAGAAGAGTGTATGTTAGTACGATTTAAGGGTTAGTGTGAGAGGAAGACCACCTGTGACATGGGGAAATAAAGAGGAAGAGTAGCATAGGGAAAGAGATGGTGGAGGAATGTATGGAATGTTGTATGCAAGGGAGGCACTTAAGGACAGGGTTAAGTAGATATTCTTGTCATGGCTATCCCCTTGATGGGAGTTCCTGGAGGGAACAGGCATCAGAAGATGCCAAAACACCCTCTAATTTTATGCCATATGTAGTTTAGAACAACTTGGAGACGAGGAACCAAACTATTAACTTGGGTATGTTCTCTGTATCCCTGGGGCTAGGGGAGAAAGATTACTACCTACATATTCCCTGCATGTTGCAGAAGGCGACTAAAAGGGGTGGGAGCAGGTGGCTGGAAATCCACCCCTCCAGATTTACTTTTCCAAAAGAAGGAACAGAGAAGGAGGCAAATTTGGATTTTTCCCCTCAAAGGATGAGTCATCTGTTCCTTATGTTACCAAATAAATCATGTATTGTATAAATCATGTATCATGCAAATCATGTATTGTACAAAAAGAAATGTGCTTGTACAGAGAGAGAGATAATGAGAGGCAGAAAGAAGTGAATGAATAAGATGGAATGAAAGAAAATGCTAAGATGTGCATTAAGTAAAGAAAAGGTAAAAGCACTAGAGGAAAACATAACAGATGATGAAAGGGAGATAATGAAATCATATAGAAGAGGACTGAGACTGAAAGCATTCCTTTGTCATGGTTAGGAATGCTATCCGCTTCACCACAGTACTTATAAGAAAGGTGTGCAAATGACTTGGAAATTTATAAGAGAAAATAGCAAGAGGTCAAGAGGAAGGTGCAATGGTTGAAAAAGAGGGTAAATGAGAGTTGAGATGAGAAAGTATCATTAAACTTTAGGGAGAATAAAAAGATGTTTTGGAAGGAGGTAAATAATGTGTGAAAGACAAGAGAGCAAATGGGAACATAGGTGAAAGGGGGGAAGTGAGAACAGGTAGTGATGGAGTGAGGAGGAAATGGAATGATTATTTTGAAGGATTATTGAATGCGTTTGATGATAGAGTATCAGATGTAGGGTGTTTTCGTTGGAGTGGTGTGTGAAGTGAGAGAGTCAGGGAGAGTGGTTTGATGAAGAGAGAGGAGGTGGTGAAAGCCTTGCAGAAGATGAAATCTGCCAAGGCGGCAGGAGTGGATGGTATTACAGTTGAATCTATTAAAAAGGGGGTGACTGTGTTGTTGATTGTTTGGCAGGGATATCTGGTGTATGTATGGATCTCGGTGAAGTGCCTGAGGATTGGCAGAATGCAAGTATGGTGCCATTGTACAAAGGCAAAGGGGAAAAAGGTGTGTGTTCAAACTAGAGAGGCATAAATTTATTGAGTATTTTTTCATATACTTTTAGCAGTAACAGTTCCATGATATATCCAACCCTCTTAGATAAGCATTATTTCTTACAATTTTTTTTCAGCCTCTTTTTGATAAGCAGTAGTTTTATAAAGTGAATGAGGCCATTTCTTTGTCTGCTGCTGGCAGTACTTTGCAAACGTGGGAATTGGTGATCTTGTATGAAAAGAAAAGAAAAAATTTAATGAGGCATTACTCGTACAAATGAATGCAACTTTCCTGTTTGAATGATACCTATAATTGCTGATCATTTGTGTTTTCCCTAATGCAGTACGAGCCTTGGAATGAAGCAACAAAGATATACCTTACCCTCCAGTCCAACATGATAGAACAAAATGGTCGTCGTCGGCTCAACATCTCAGCGGAGCACGAGTGTCCACGCCTACACTGCCTCTTAAGAGACTTATCTTCCCTGCTGCAGGCTATTGGCAGGTTCTCAACTCTCTTTCTGGGAGAGGAACTGCCTAAAAGATCAACAACAGCAGTTCAAGTTATTGAAAAGTAAGGTTGGATGATTTAGAAGGCAAATAGATTTACTGTACCACGTTAGATATCTTAAGATGTTGTAAAACCCATTCACACTAGTTTTGTAGATATAAAACCTATCATGCATTTGTATCATGTACTGTAAATATGCATATTATTCTTGAGTTTTTTCAAAATTCTTTAACATTACCTTTATATGATTAATTATATGTGTATATATCCCTGGTGACAGGGGAGAAAGAATACTGCCCACATATCTCCTGTGTGTTGCAGAAGGCTGACACAGGAAATGGTGATCAAGAAATAAAAAAAATGTGTACGTCTTTTCTTTTCCATGCAAATTTGTCATTTCCCACGTTAGCAAGGTAACATTCCAGAACAGGTGACCGAGACTGAGAGGGAAAATTCCTCACTTAGCTCCCCTTCTCTGTTCCTTCTTTTGGAAAAGTAAAAGTGGAGGGGAGGATTTCCAGCCCCCTACTCCTCTCCCTTTTAGTCACCTTCTACAACATGCCGGGAATACATGGGAAGTATTCTTTCTCCTCTACCCCCAGGGATGCTACTTCCAGTGGGGCGGGGTGGCATCAGGAATGGATGGGAGCGAACAAGTGTGAATATGTACATGTGTATATGTGTACATGCATGTGTATGTATATATATATATATGTATATAT
>JAYMFT010177623.1:0-12112 GCA_038088735.1 Panulirus argus
TCAAAAAAGTCAGGAGCTGGTACAGACGAGGTATATGTGCCAAAACTATGGTGTCTCTTCCACTGACCGGATTTGGTAAACACGCTCTCGGCTCAACAGACGTGAGCACATTGCTTCGATACCATACCTCGACACTCATCCGAAGCGTTCGCCAAAACCTTACTTGCCCACGTATCGTGTATGAGCCCTTACACTCTGCTTGGCCAATTTTCTGACTCGTAAAGTCTATCTTGACGGTTTGCTGTCTGTGTATGTTGTTCTCTTGTTCTTGGTTGTAAGGACTGGCTCCCCACAACATTTCATTATCTCACTTCATGTTGTCACATTCTTGCAACTACATTTAGAGAATTATCCCCTATTTTTCCGCACACTTCTTAGGACACGTCCTTTGCGTGTACTCTTATGCTTGATTTGCCCTTTGCTGTCTGTTAATCTGTTTCATTATTTTCGTTTAACCTAACACATGCCTCCTATTGTGACAGCCCATACGCTTAAAGTAATTCTCTACAACTAATACACACACACACACACACACACACTAGCCCATCGAATTTTATCGACCAGGTCCTTTGGAGAGAATGAACAGGTGAGAGGACTGTGGACCGGCTGCCTCGACCAGAATTCGAACCTAAGCGGGTTTGATCCCAGGCAGTCTGTGTGTGCGTGATGGTCAGTAACGCTGACCGCTACACCGCGAAGGTCCGTATGTCTGCATGTGCATGTCTGTATGATTACTACTAGTGTGTTAATATTGTCCTGTCTCCTAATCCTGGATATATAAACAGTGTTTTTACTCCCGTATGTTTATACAAATACACACCAGCGTAAGTCAGGTCCCCATTTATTGAACGTGACGGTGAGACCCTTGGGTATAAGGGCGTTACCTTTGATGTTAGCTTTAAGGATAAGGTCAGAGGCCATATCCTGGTACCCAAGGGTCGTTGCAGTGAACTCAAAGTTGTGTACTCAAGGGATAAACAACCAATCCTTCCCGTAGCACAGAACAAGCCGCCGTATGATTCTTCTTGGTAATACATAATCTGTTGTCTTATGTTTCCATTGTTATATTTTTCTATTTCATACTCGTGAGAATTAACTGCCGTGGTGTGGTAGTGATCATACCACAGTAGACATTATTTGCTAGACACTAGCAGTACCAAGCGGCAAGCACGAACTAGACACATTCTTTTTGACAACATGTCTGACGGCTCAACATTAAGTGTATGAATGTTAGATTGTTTGGGAACATTATAAGGTAAACATTCATTTGCGCTGAGTCGTACAAAGCTTGAACAGTTGGAAAGATAGCGAGCGTAAATATACTTTTTGAATTCTATCTCCATTGTGAGAGTTTCATGTTGTGTAACTTTAGACACATCAGACAGCTTTATATTAACCTGCCTGATATATTTACAGTGGGGGGGGGGGGAACGGTATAGAAATCTTTTGATAAAAATCGTGGTCGCCAACAAATTGGTTACTTTTGCAGCACATGTCAGTTTTATAACATGAGAAGCTTTATATCTTGCTGAAATGCGTTGTAAAATTCCTCCAGTAGGAAGTTTTAATACGTCAAGTTCTTCTTTAAAGGTGAAATATTTTCCTTCGATCCACAGCAGTCAACAGAATGATGGGATTCTGTAACACGTGGCTTTCTACAAAAACCGCAGATCCTTTATCTAGAAGGTGTAGGACTCCCTATACAGGGAAATTTGATAAGTTGGAACATATCCGAACCTCTTCTTTACATCGGCAGACTCGTTAGGTCTTGTAGCAGGCCTGGAAACACCATAAAGAGCTGAAGTATTCCATAATACGCCAGGAAACTGTAACTTGTTTACTTCCCTTCTGGAAGTTCTAATGAACGGAGTTATTCTGTCGCATTTCTGAGAAATCAGGAATTTCTGGTTGTACTTCATAGCCAGGGATCATTCGTAATCTGTTAAATGATTCTGCAGTGTGGCAAGATGTTGCAAACTAGTGACGCTATCTAGAGTCATAAGAAACTAGATTTTCTTTTTTTAATCTATTGTAGAGAATTACGAGATTCTGTACCACGCTTGAAGACACTATGAAAGAGCTAGTCATCAGCTCACACCTAGAGAAACTGTGGGATTGTACAGAAGATTAAAAAAGCCTTCCAAAGAATTCATTACGTATCCAAGCAACACTACAAACCCTTCATACTAAACCATGAATGTAAATTACAGAACCTCAGACTTTTGTGCGTCTACAACATAAGATTCTGTAGACTACAGCGAAATTCTTTATAATGAGTGAGTGTACCACTGGAGGTTAAGTCTGGTGGCACAGTAGTCAGATTTACGGATCCGGAGAAATGTGGAGACGAAACACGTCACAAATTCGCGTTTACGACTGTTTGTCTGTCGTTTTTTCATGCGATTTGATGGTATGTGTTTGTGTGTGTTTATGTTTATGCCTGCTTATATCTGTGAATGTCATGATTTTTTGTTCATGTTTGTTCGATCATGTACACACTAATATGTATGCTAACTGTACGCCCTTCTTACTCATGTACACAAGTGTGTCACAAAGAACTCAGGAGAATCTTAGCTGAAGTCGGCACTGTGCTCCCTCCTGCCCATGAGAGTGAGCTGGGTCTGTCCCCCTGCACCTGCGCTCTTCCTAATGCAGCTTAATGATTCTTCCTTAACCTGGAGTCTCCGAGGTGTCTCTCTCGTCTTAGTGCTCACATGAAATGTGTCAGCTGGCACGTTTTCTGCGCAGTTATAACCAACGTTATCGCTCTCACTTGTGCTGAAGAAATTTTCATGCACGAGAGATATGGCCTCATGAGGGCAGAGCTCCCTTCCCCTCCCCTCCCCGTGCTATACAGATAGGTTATTACACACACACACACACACACACACACACACCTGCTTCGAAAGCTTAGATATATTACTTAGCCGTATTCATAATTACTAACCGAGACCTAAATCACTTCTTGGTTAATACTTTAAGTGTCGACAATATTTTAAGAAATCATTTAAGAAATTAAGAATGTTTAGTTGGGCTCATTATCAAACAAAATGAATCTGTGTAATTTCATTAAGGGTTCCAGCTTTCTTATTGATTTGTGGTCAGAGACATTGTTTTGTCCCTAAATTCAAGACGTTCTTGAAAAACTTTCGTTGATAAGTGCTAAGTTTCACAGAGAAAACGTACAGGATACTTCAGTCCTAACCTTATGACTCTTTTTGTTATCCCAAGGAAGCATGAAAACAAACGGAAGATGCGTTTCAGCGAAGGTGAATGATATGACATCGTCAGAGGTTGACAGTTGGTGATGGTCAGGTGTGTGTGTGTGTTGGTCGATAACAGGGGCTGTAGATTTTTTTATTTTCATACGACGAAACGTCTCAAGTTAGCTATATAGAGTTTCTCGACCTGTTGCACGGTTTATAGTAACGTGAAAGATGCCCTGTTTGTGGTAGGAGAGGAAGATGGTTGAAAGAAAGGTTAGATCTCTGATATAAACAACGGTATTGTGATATCTTCACAACGATTTCCTTTCATTTACAAATAACAAATGCACTCATACGCTAACGACTCAGCACTGCATTCCTCCACATCCTTAAATTCTGCTCCTTCACTAGCTCGATCTGTATCTCGTCTGGACACAACTTCGTCAGTAAACTCAGATTAAGACAGGATATCTCAGTGGGGTAGACGAAATCTTGTTAAGTTTAATGCCTCCAAGACCCACTTTGTGCCCATCTCTATTAAAAAATTCTTCACAACTTTCTCCTCTCTTTCAAGGATTTCTAAATCGAACTCTTGATTCGATGAACATATTTGGTGTTTCTGTTACATCCACACTGTCTTGGAAATCCTACATTAACGGAAATAGCTAAGTTTGCCTTTGAGACTGGGAGTCCTGTTTATATGTCGAAACTTCTTTTCTTATGAACAACTGAACCGTTTATACAAGGAATTGATCTTTCCTTGTACGGAGTACTGCTGTATCGTCTGGCGTGCGTCTGGCTGTGCATTATTACACCACAGAATTGGGTAGAAAGTAGTCCGACTTATCAACTCTCCCAGGCTAACTTCAAAACTTGACCCACTTGCCTAACGCCCTCTTCTATAGGTATTAATTTAGTTTTTGCTTCCGAGAGCTGGCTGCTTGTGTGCCCCCACCACTAGCTAGACCATGCAATACTCTGGAAACTTCTGCGTCATATGACTACTGTGTGGCCATTGAAAACTCAAGGGTGGGCCGTTTTGATAATTGTTGCTTTCACAACTCCTTGAAGCTTCGGAACTCTTTACCACCTCATGTCTTTCCCAATAACTATGACCTGGCATTTTTTTGAAAGACAGGTTTTTCACTTCTTCCAGGTTGATAAATACTTCTCCTTGTCCTTTCTTTTTCTCATTGTTAACCTCTTTATATTTCAGTTAAGGTCCCGCCTTGATGTGAACGTTTGTCTGAGACTGGAGCCTTTATTTTCTGCTCAAAACTGAAACACTCAAGATACTGAGGGCCTAGATATTAACGAGTATTGTCATCATATTAAGTGAAGTACAATGGTTTGAATTTATCGGGAAAATTTTTTACCAAATTTTTTTATACAATGAAGTTGAACCAAGAGGACTGCCCATCTCATCATCGCTCAGTTCTGTAGCAGATGTTGTTAACTAGTGCCAGTTTGACTCCTTTTTTCTTTTAAGCTGAAAGTTCACGGGCAGCAGAGGCTCCAATCAAGGCCTTCCCATTAACGCTGATATATATATATATATCCTAGCCTGAACCAGGTACCCATTTTATCGACCATCTTAGGGATGGCTGAACAGCTGGGTTGACTGTGGACCGACTGCCGCAACCAGGATTCGAACCTATGCGCTCGACCCTGGGCGGCCCATGAATGCGTCACGGGCAGAAACGTTAACCGATACACCACGGAAGTCCATTAACATTAGCTCAAGTTTCTGAGAGCGAATGATGATGGGTGTTCATACTATGGCACCAGACATTACAAGACTGCAGTGAATATAGAGGATAAAGTCATCGCTGAGGAAGACGTCAGGAGGCTGGCAATACCGAGGAAATGTGTGGCGTGGATGGTAGGACGGAGGCCTGGGGGCATACTAGAGCGGTGGCGGAGTTCCGAGGGGACCTGACGGAGGCACTGACTGTGCCTCCGCGTGGAGAGTCCAGAGAGAATAGTTCCTGTGAGGACTGTGGAGGGATACATCGTCTAAGGGTACATGGACAGGAATATATTAAGAGAAATAAAGGAATTACCGAAAAGTATAAATATTTCATATATAAAGAAACTAAGAAAAAAAGAGATAAAGTGTGTTACGATAATTTTTGCACTGAGGGAAGTTACTGAGGAAAACTACAAAGGAACAACATGCAGCATTTTGAGATCGAGACTAGGGGTACGACAGGGTAACATCATCAGAACAATGGCGTGTGCAGTCTCTTTAAAGTAATTAACCATATGTACTGAACGAAGAGGCGCTTCTACAATGGTGCATGTTAGACTGTCCTTTGATGATGATGAGTGTTTAAAGCGGACCTGTAGTGAGGCAACGGTCGTTTGAAATCCTGTTGCGCGTCAGTGTCCTATGATGTTTACACGGATGCTTGATTCATATATGGAGGAGTCAGTACGTGGGGTGAGGGCAGGATGAGGCCACCGAAGTATGCAGGAGAACCAGGAAGAGACGGCTGGGCCGCCTGGCACACATGTTGTCTGGCCAACGACGTTCATGACAAACACAGGACGACCTGGGGAGGGTAGTCATCTGGTCTTGTGTTGTGTTCACGAGGATTACTGAGAGTGACTCCAGGCAAGAACATAGTACCCCCCGTGCCCCACAGAGATGGAAAGACTTGATTTATCTTCAGGCTAACTTCTGGACGAAAAAGTTGGGACTTTTAATGAAAATATAATGTCTGGAAGACATGCACCAAGTGAATGGTAGTGAGGAAGCAGAAAGTGGACTTGCGAGACATCTTCAGTGAGTGGGAGAGAGTATGAAGAAGTGTGAGGTGGTTACCTGCAGATGAAAACGTCGTTGTGACTCATCTGTATGGATGTGAACCTCACCAGAGAACGGTGTGGAGGATCAAGAACACAACTGAAGGCATATCAGCGAGAGGTGGATCGTGGAGGAATGAATGAATGGCCTCAGTAAATCCAGACGACCACTGCTGGGCTGTTCAGGACAGCGTCTGTCGGTACCATAAACTGGGGAAGGGATTTGTGTGGTCAGGATGAGACGTGACTCTATACGCAAGACTCGCCAGATGACCTCAAGTAAAATCAGTGGCTGTAAAGCTCCCAGACACAGATTAAAATCGTCCGCCTTGGGACTCAGTTTGAAAACGCATTTGTGTGTGTGTGTGTGTGTGTGTGTGTGTGTGTGTGTGTGTGTGTGTGTATGTGTGCGCGTGTTAGCACTGCCAGGCGCACCTAATATGATGTCCCGTATTGTATAAACACTCGACCATATACGGCAAAAAGCAGTAATGTGTGCATTAGAGAAATGCTCCTTCTCAATCATCTCGTAAACTAAGCCAGGAGTCTCGCCCCCACATGACATAAGCAGTACTGCCATAAACACTCATCTTCCTTCTCCTGCATCTTGGATTTCATCAACCTATTCGGTCGTTCATACGAATTTGTCAATATTCCTCGTTTTATGAAGAATCCTGTACTTACCAGTGTTCCTGAAACTCTGTCAGTGTTTCTGAATTTGTCAATATTCCGCATTTTATGAAGAATCCTGTACTTACCAGTGTTCCTGAAACTCTGTCAGTGTTTTTGAATTTGTCAATATTCCTGAAACAATCAATATTCCTGAAGTGATGAATATTCCTGGCCCATGGAAGAGGTCGTGACCCCCATACCGTCCTCGCCCGACCCGCGCATCAGGAGGGAACCACAGCACATCACTTTACACAGGAAAGTCTACTATTATGTTGAAGATCAAGCAGGCGCCATGACAAGGGTATATATTAAGAAATTGAGACAAGAAAAATGACTTAAGCCAAGATCAATCATATCTAAAAACAGCAGCAACTGAAAAGAATAGAACAATGTGCACTATAAATCTTCCGTTCCATTTGCATATACAGGAACCATATAATGCTCATTACACACACGCACACGATCTCCCATACACCCACACGTGCACACGATCTCCCATACACCCACACGAGCACACGTTCTCTCATACACCCACACACGCACACGATCTCTCATACACCCACACACACGCACACGATCTCCCATACACCCACACACACGCACACGATCTCCCATACACCCACACACGCACACGATCTCCCATACACCTACAAAAGCACACGATCTCCCATACACCCACACGAGCACACGTTCTCTCATACACCCACACACGCACACGATCCCATACACCCACACACACGCATATGATCTCTTATACACCAACACACACGCACACGATCTCCCATACACCCACAAAAGCACACGATCTCCCATACACCCACACACACGCACACGACCTCCCATACACCCACCCACACGCACACGATTTCCCATACACCAACACGCACGCACATGACTCCCATACACCCACACGAGCACACGTTCTCTCATACACCCACACAAGCACACGATCTCCCATACACCCACACACACACGCGATCTCCCATACACCCAAACACACACGCACACGATCTCCCATACACTTGCACACGCACACGATCTCCCATACACCCACACAAGCACACGATCTCCCAAACACCTATACACACACACACACACACACACACACACACACACACACACACACGATCTCCCATACACCTACACACGAACAGACAAACCTACAATGGGGCTCCCATAGAGGACAAAAGACTTGGAGCAGGATATAAAACGGCCAGTACTTAAAGAACGATGAGAGGAAGGAGAAGCAAGATAGAGATGATTCTGGGACTGAGGAACGTCATGAGGCAGACGTGACGAGAGAGGAACAAATCAGGGACAAGACAGTGTGGGAAACGCATGGACAATGCATACAAAACCTAGGGTCAAAATCATGCAGGATGAGGCGACGAAAAAGCAGACTTTTGACAAGATCAAAGACAAAGAGGAGGAGGACATGATGCGAGTACAGGAGATATCAGAAAGACGGGCAACTGCGCAAGTAAAAGAAGGTGTAGAGAGAGAGGATAGATCCATGATGATTTCTGAGCAGGAAGAGGACCATCCTCCGAGCAAGGAGGAATGGGAAGCCACAGAAGGGGAGCGTATCAAAAAGCTATTTGGCGTGACAGACCTAACAAATAAATAAAGGTGTCAAGAAATAAAAGTCAGGAGAATCGGGAAATACAGGCAAGGGACTAGGGAAAGGCCACAGAAGATTACACCTGAAATGGAGACGTGGAGGCAAGTGGTGCTTAAGAAGCCATATTAAGTTACCAAAAAAAAGGGGGGGGGGGAGTCCAGAGGAGGGCTTGCCAGCCGCGAAAAACTAATGAGAGACAGACAGAAGTTACACAGGTACACAGACCACACAGACCCTACAGTCCAAGACAGGTGGTCTGGCATTAACACTCCTGACAGAGATGTAGTCCCCTTAAGGCAGTAAAGGAAATGGATAGCAAAACGAAGGCTTTTCCCCTTCCCTATACTTCCTCCGGCAAGCAAGCCGTCCAGAAAACGGGAAGAAAAAATACCTTGTAGAACTAAAATGTCCGAAGAAAATTTTTGTAGGATAGTCAAAGAGTCAGTGGTGTGGCGCAGGGGTCATTCGTAGGCCTGATGGACTGGACTCTTATGTAAACATATTTGTGGATGATGCCCAGGTCATGAGCGAAATAATGACGATGATTTTATCTGCTCACGAGGGGACCCGGACAAATTCCAAAGACGGTTTGATACATGGTTGTACAAACTTATTCCGAATAAAGGGAAGGATACGATGATGAGGCACAGTGAAAGAGAGCCCTGCTGTGATTATAACCTCTCGGGAAATAAGCTACAGGAATCTCTGTGTCGACTAACGACCAAATGCGACATCCTTGGTCTAGCCCTGGCTGTGTGTGTGTGTGTGTGTGTGTGTGTGTGTGTTTTGGGGAGGGATGATCCCGGAAGACTTGACCAGGCATGCACCAGGTCACCAGGGGAAATGAGACAAGGGCAACTGTCTGCCGGGATATATCACAATCGCATTTATGTATGAAAATTTTTTTGTTAAGATCTTGACTGAGCAAAATACACCAAGTTTCTTAAGCCTGATCACCAGTCCTACACAAGCACTGAAATCTGACTGGATGGGTCCAGAGTCGAGCAAACAGCATGGTACGCGAATTAAGAGAACGAGCCACAACAAATCTGTCCAACACAGAGAAATAAGAGAGGGTTCATTTCTAGCGTATGAATCAGTTGGAAGACGTCGAGTCAGGAGTTCTCGTAGGGATGCGGTGCGGGAACAGGTTAGAAAGGACGACAAGAAATACTGGTTTATTGTAAGGACGGTGGATGGTTGGAATAGACTGAACAAGGGAAACCGTAAATGTCGGCAGGGAACAGAAGTTTGTTAAACTTTCTGAAGGGATAGAAAATTCAAGAGGGGGTCCCCACGAACACATAACTCCCTCCCCGTAATGTACAAGTAGGTAATCACAAGCAGGTAATTACAAGTAGGTAATTACTGGCGGAAGACCCAAAACACATATGCGGCGGCTCCTGACCCCATGCATGTAATCCTTTAACGAGCCAGTCGTAATGTAATCGGCCATTACAGCCGGTATAATAACAGATCCGGTAACAGCTTCCCTGTGATTGCCGGCTGGCGTTAGGTAGCCGGGCGGGGAACGAGTGATAAAGGTATGGGATCTTACCCTCACGCGCCGTTATCATACTCAAAAACATTCCTTTCCATCACCCAGAAATTACAGTCCAGATTATACGGTGTCGGGAACCTGACCTTAAATCCGCCGCAATTCTACTTTCTCCCCATGACGCCGGGGTCCTGATGGCGCTATAAGCTACCCCTTCCTCAGGTCCTTGACCCTGATGACTTCGTTGACCTTTGACCCGGATGACCTCCCTGACCCTTGGCCTGGATGACTTCCCTGACCTTTGACCTGGATAACCTCCCTGACCCTTGGCCTGGATGACTTCGTTGACCTTTGATCTGGATGACCTCCCTGACCCTTGGCCTGGATGACTTCCCTGACCTTTGACCTGGATGACCTCCCTGACCCTTAGCCTGCATGGCCTCCCTGACCCTTGACCCGGATGACCTCCCTGACCCTTGACGTGGATGACTTCTCTGACCCTCGGCTTAGATGACTTGGTCAGAGACGAGGAGGTGAAGCAAGTACAAGCACGGCTGACGCGTGATGACCACCCACTTCTACCGGTGGCTACCACCCACACGACGTGCGTTTGCCACACGTCCATCCACCACATGCAGGTGGGCACACAATGGCGGGGGAGTGGATCAATATGTGTCACTTGCATGACGAGATCCCCGTCAGATAAACACGGCTCCCCAACATCACTAGAAAGTTTCGTGTCCCACGACCCAACACCACCGAAGTTTCCTGTGTAGTGAACCATCGCCACTGAAACGCTGTGGTGTTTCCTGTGTCGTGAACCATCGCCACTGAAACGCTGTGGTGTTTCATGTGTCTTCAACCATCTCTAATGAAACGCTGTGGTGTTTTTGTATTGTGAACCATCGCCACTGAAACGCTGTGGTGTTTCCGATCACTTTCATCTCTGGTGATGTCATAAGGAACATGTGTCGTCGACAACTGGAAAAGTCATTACCTGTTCCAGCCAAACGCCACAGCTACGTAGGTTTTAACATTTGTGGTTAGCACCACTGAAGGTAGCTTCCTCCCTCCACACACACCAGATCCGAAGCTGCTTGTTAAAATCTGTGGTTCGCACCAGTGTAGCCAGTTGCCTTCCCACACCAGCCAGCACCCTCCCACTGACAAATGTCTCAAACCTAGTAAGGTGATGATGATAGGCTATACGGCTAAGCACCGTACAGCTCCCCCTGCCTTCGACGACCTCCTTAGTGCCCCCTGAGCAAATCAGCATATTAATGAGACCCAACACCTTATCAAAACCTAAACAGCTTGATAGCAAGATTGTCCCTCGGGGTGAGGAGTAGTTCTCTACAAACTATACGCTACTTTATCGAATTTTTAGCTACTGTGGTTTCTCTTCAAGAAGTCCTCAGGAGAATAGTACTGGTATGGAATCCTCCCTCGAATCTACTTACACCACGTTGGAAAATCGAGTTAATTTTATGCGATTAGCAATGCATTAGATGTCCTCTGTCCTTAGGATTTCATTTTTATCCATAAGGGAGTTATGACCGCGCCTAAATTTAACGGACACTACCCTACCAACACCGCCACAGCGTCATTTGGAGTGGTACAATGACCTGCAGCACTAACAATGGCCCTCACGTGATAATCCAAACATCTATTGGGCAACAAGAACCAGTTCCAAGTGTTGAAAATTTAAGTGAATGATCTTTTATATATAAACAGGTTATATGGAGTTTAAACTACTTAAACCTAAGAACTCAGCCTATCGTACAAAAAGGACACTAACACTCGGCATCCCGAGACTGCAACACCCCTACTTCAGGAATAACTTGTCTTCCTCTATCCACATTCATAGTCTCAGAGCCTTCCCTCGACAGAGATATATATGAAGTATCATCCACGTGAAATATAAAGGCATATAAACGCATCAGCTAACATAATGGTACAAATCCTATACCCTTCTCACGTAGCCAGCCTCTAATAGTCATGGCTTCGTCACTTTCGAACATGTCCATGACTACATCCGTAAAACCTAAGAGTGTGGTACAGCTTCTCCCGGACGACCAGATGGACACAACAGGCAGGCTTCAAAGTGACAGGTAAGTGTCTGGTAAGAGAAGGTCGGTAGAGGAGAACGGACGGGTGAGGCGCACACAGCCTACCTTGACGCCTCTACAGAGTGAGTTAAGAAGTGAGTCTTGGGAGATTCACTTGTTTTAAGAGAAATACAGATAAAGTAATCCTAGGGCTTGGTCGATAAAATGGGTACCTGGCTCAGGCTAGGATATATATATA
>JAYMFT010177634.1:0-12112 GCA_038088735.1 Panulirus argus
ACTGACAGGACAGTAACAACTGTCAGGCATGACGACAACAGTCAGGCAGGACAACACCAACTCTCAGAAATGACAACTTCGCCAAAGGTGACTTTCTCTTAAGATGTAGCCCTAGGCAGATGGAGTCCGGTTACGCCAATAATCACACACACACACACACACACACACACATATGTATATATATGTATATATATATATACATATATTATGTATAAGTAAGAATGTTTGTAGAGAGATCCAAATATGAATATAGATATGCAAGCATTCATTCACACATGAATATGAAAAGAAAAGTAAATTGCACTTTAATGGACTTCAAGATACGTATATCCTAATCTCTGGTTTGAGCGAAAATGAAAAGATGAACATCAACTGTGAAAGTTTCAGTGAATTTTCTCCAATCTGGTCGGAAAACGTCTCCTTCTTCGCGGATAGTTGAATCTATGATCAGAAATCTTGAAGTTTCCATTGCTTGAGGAATCTTTTCCATGGAATATTAAACCTCAGAGTCTGGGTTCTTTTGAGGGAAATAAGCGAGGATACATTGGGAGATTTGACTTCTTTTCTTATTTAAGGAGATGCATCTACCACAATCATAGCTATATTTGTGGATCTCCTACAACCATGGCCACAGTTGTGGATCCCCTACATGTATGGCATAGTAACCAAAATAACATACACAGAAACATGCCCTAATCATGGCAACCTCAAATGAAAGAAGATTAGAGTGAATCAAAAGAAAATTAGGTTAATCACAGCACCTGACATGTCCGTAGGCCTGAGTAATTAATGCAGACAATTTGTAGGAGGAAGGAAAGACGAGAGGAGAGGGAACATTCAAGGAGAGAAAGAGGTAATCATAACGGCGATTCCTCGTGTGTCTGATTTCCACACAGGATCTATGGGATCAACAATCAGGAGCGTGCCAAGGGTCCTAACCTTTGGTGTCAAAGCCACACCCAAGGATCTCCTAAGAGTAATGGCCGAAATGATCCCTGCAGAACGAGGAGAGGACAACAGCATTACGGCGGAGGGATGCGCATGGTCGAAAAGACAGCAGAGGAACTGATAAGGCGGGAGGGCTTTTGATTCCGCTCTGGCTACGAGGGAAGTGCAGGATTTGCCAGAGTATTTGCGAGAGCATACCATACTGGGACGAACAAACTTCCCGTGAGTATGAATTAGGTACTCATGAATATTTGGATATGGTCACGTCCAACTTGCTTACGATACTGTAAGGTTGAAATGGAGTGTTTTGAAATATAACGGTAGTGAAGGAGTGATATTTGGAGAGAAAGAGAGATGTCGAGAGAGATTGGGTTTTTGCACTATCGGATATAACCAGGTTACTGCATCTCCGCTCCAAGATGCTGCACGGGTCTGATGAATTCAGAGGGAGAGGATACGTTCAGCGTGAGGAGAAAGAACAAATATTAAAGTGAGTAAGGGCGGTAACGGCATTAGATCAACAGGAGAGGAAACTACAAATAAGAGAACTGAGAGGAGCAGAAAAGCTAATGGAAGAAAATCTAGAAAGGAAAGAACTTGTACCACACCGATATGTCGAGGGGGTCCAGATTCACCAAAACACCCAAGATAGGTACAAGTGGTTTGGGTTGATATCTGGGCGACTGTACTCCGCGAACTAAACAACTGCACGCTATTCATGCGGCGCTTAAAGTTGTTTATAATTCCAAGATAGGTGATCTGATTGTATATGATTTTCTCTCTCCTCAACAACTGCATCAAACTCCCTTCAAAGAGACTGTAATATGTTTGTTCCTGGAACATGACACAGGCATAACAGGATCACCCATGATGAAATTAAAGTGAAGTGTCTCAATTCCTTCCCATATTATGTTCAGAATGCATAATAAGGCTAATGGATTAGCAAACACGTATGCCATAAAGGATGGAACTGATTATCGCCTGCGAGTAACCTTAAAACGATCATTTAGAAAAAATTTGAACAAAATGTTCTTGACTCAAGACGAAGTAAAATCAACACAAGCCGATCCATCTATACCATCATAATATCGTGCAAGACGAGCCATACACATATGTGATTCCAGTCAAAGGATAAGTAGATATTTTCATGTTGCTGTGTCCTGACTCATGCCGTTGTTACTGAAAAGAACCAAATGCAAACTTTGCAAGCAAAACTATCTCTCATATTCTGCAACATTTTGTACAAAGCGCAAAAAAACGATTCAAACGCTTTCAGAGTTAAGTGATACGATATAAGGACGAAAAAATCTGAGACCATACCAACCTCTTACAGTTAATAGGTGATCATTCTGAGACCTGTCGATCAATGGAGTAAAAATTGTTTTTGTGCTTTGTGTATTCGACTCTTACTTAGTCAGCAATTCAAAGACACTTCCCACCGAACATTGCAAGGTATGTATAAGCATTTATTTCATAACAATATTCTGTCAATTGTAAATAGTTCACTTGTTATATATTTTTGTTACATAATCCGATCACTGTTGTTCAACCTTTGTAGACAGTTCATTAATCATGCAAATTGCTGAATAATTCATTCAATTTTTTGCTAACATTTTTCTCACTACGCGACATGTAATCCAGTCACTGAGGCCCAGTCCCCGGACCTTTTGTGACCTCTGTATCCTCTTTAGGGCCGCTGCCCACAGGATGGACAGGCAAGAATGCAAAATAAACTCACCATTCCTAGGGCAAGACATCAAAATCAGAGAAGAACCTGAAATAAATCACACAGGAGAGATGACCAGTAAATCTACGTAGCACCGTGAAAGCCGCGTTTGTGATCTGAAGGGAGGGAACGGGATTCTAAATCACCTAAAGTTAAAGTTAAAGCAGAATAAGGTACCGGAAAGAGAGGATTTATTAGTAAGAGAGTTAGCCGTGGACTGATTAGGTTGCGAGAAGGGAGGAAAGGTTGAAATACCGAAGTTTCTGGAGATATATTAAGTCAAGGACGTGAGAAATATACTGTGAACAGATCTAAGTTGATCTACTGTGAGTACCGTTGTACTTCTAGATGTATCTAGATTCTGTATACATTATCTAGATACGGTATACCATGAACAACGTTGCGATTCTCGAATCCTTAAAAGCACGGAGGTGTCACCTCTGAGTACTACGGTTCGATCACTGGGTATGCTGGCTCTTAACCCGAGTCTTTTAAGTGACGCAGCACCATCGTGGGTCAAGGTATCACCTTCCACCGAGTCATTAGGGACGAGCCAACAGCTTTCAGCAAGCCAAACTATCTATCTCCAGAATCTGTAAGTTTAGCGACGCCGTACAAGGTTGACCCTGCATCATAAACAGTCGCTTTATCGAACACGTTGTCAGAAACATCGGCAAAATGAATATCCCAACGGTGATATAGGACTGTTATCACCACTCATGATCCTAAACCTCGTTAGAGACTATCTCGGAGAGACCGTAGTAAAACATTTGCCGAGAGACTCTCTCCCTCACAGACCCAATAAACAAGACGAATAGTTTAATGGACGAGTCTTCCCTCCAGTGACTCCCATTTTTCTCCAAGTTCTTCTGCGTCTTGTAGAGGTTCGCAGCGCCACCGGAGACGGACCCATCATCTTGCTCGACACACGTCTCACAAACCTGACATGTTGACAGGCTTCAGACGTTCTCATTGTGCTGTTGATGGGGAAGTTTTATCGCGAGGATCCATGCTGAGAGATGCTGTAGGTTTTGGATCCCGGATGATGCCCTTGGGAAGGGAAGGAAGGGGGAGGGGGAGGGGGGGAGGTAGGAGGGGAGGGGGAGGATGTCTGAATTTTCCACTGACAGAGCTACTAGTATAGCCTTAACGTAGGAGATTAAACACACGTTGATTATGATAAACTGGGTTTATGGACTTCATCGGTCCGAGAGAGAAGCTTGTGGTGTGATGACTCTTGCTATTCAAGGGAATGAATACAACGTTTCGTCCCTTGAGCGGGACGGTTCGACCCTCGAGCGCAGTACGTTTCGACCCCTGAGTAGTACGTTTCGAACCTTGAGGAACGACGGTTCGACCCTTGAGTACGACGGTTTTGACCCTTCAGGACGGCAGTTCGACCCTTGAGCACGAGGTTTCGGCCCTTGAACACGACAATTCAACTACTGAGGACGACACTTCGACCCTTAGGTTTGATGGCTGGCCTGTGATCTCACTCTTAAGGCTTAGGTCAAAAGGTCAGGCTATCGTACACAAGGATCTTATCGGTGTGCTCGAGGGACGTTCCCTCGTGCTCCAGGGATTAAGCTTGGGTTTAAAGGCTTAGGTGGGTTTTGAAATGAAGTAAAAGATGATAAGAGGACGTTATAAGAAGCTAAGAAAAACCGAGGAAAGATAAAGGAAGTGGTAGAAATATATAAGAAGTGGAAAAGAACAATGAAATGGTAGGAATATAGGTAATTATACGAAAATAGGAAGCAGTGAAGTATGTGGGAAAAAAAAAATTTTGATCCATTTACACTGTCTTGCTGAATATAATACTAAATTTGGATCATGCCTAGCCAAGTATTTCTAATATTTAAAAAGCTTGATCTAAGAATCAGAAATTATTTCTCTTGTAGTTTCTGAGGTAATTGCCGATTGAAGAATTGAAGCTTCCACCAATTTGACATGATAAATGAATTATCCGTCATTGTCATGGCTTCGAACACATGAATTCTGGGTTCTTTAATTACAAAGTAAGACTCTCATATCTCATTCAACGCGCAGATTTATAAGATAGTTTTTCTAACAGCCTTATGCTGGCTTTTCCTGAAAATATCGTGTTCTGAAAGCCACGAACAATTTCTCTTCGATTCTTTCATTACATAGCAAGAGATTCATGTCCCAATCAGCGTTCAAGTTCATAGGACAATTTCTCCAAATAGCTTCTGAACGTTTCCCTGAAGATAAAATGTTCTGGAAGACTTAGAACACTAAATAGTCTTCTTTTCTACAAACGCCTCTGTAACTGTTAATACACTTATTCCGGACTTTCACGGCTGCCGTGTGGAGATATAATTACAAGTCCTCACATTTATGTCGTATTATATTATTCCGTGGGTTAACAAAGTAAGAAAATAAATAATATCTTCAAAAGATATTGCTCCATGAAAGAATTAACGAGTCAGCAAGCCACGAAGAGGAATATACGTGACAGAAAAAATAAAACTGATATGATTTTTTGTTACCTGTACTTCTCTGTATATCATATCCAGTCACTGGGTATAATTAATTGGACACTACCTCAACGATCTGGTCATCTTTTCTTAAGAGAAAGTCCTTAGATTATGAGATCTTAACCCCCCCCCCCTTTTTTTTTGTTCCTATTAATTACACAAGTTCATTACTTGAGACCCATGAAAAAGATAATTTATTACTCTTATGATAACCATTGTGAAAAGATTGTTTCATTTATATTCTTTATCTTTATTTTTTCTTTTTGTCTTCTTTTTTTACATGGAGGTAAAACAGAGGTGCATGAGGCCAATATCACGGGCCAGCGATCTCCCTCCTCCTTCCCACACGCACCAGTAACCTCAGGAAAACAAAACAGCTTCAGCAGCAAGAAGTCACCCAGACAGCGACAGCCGAAGAAGCACGATGAACAAGAGCAATGGCAGGGGGGTGGGTGGGGGTGGGGGTGGGGGGTAGTGCCATCAGAGGGAAACCCATGCATCAGCTTCGCTGTGAGAGAGAGAGAGAGAGAGAGAGAAAGAGAGGAAAAAGGAAGAAGGAAGCTGCATAGTCGGGAGCAGCTGCTGCTGCAGCTGTGACAAAACAACACTCAGCATTTGGAGTAGGAACAGAGAGGGGGAAAAAAAAGAGAGAGAAACTTGAAGGAATAATAATTGGTAAAAAAAATACAGCTACAATACTGAAAACTTTGGGAGCAGAAGACAGCAAGTCGTCACACTGACAACATCGGGAACAGCAAGGTGAGGCTTGAAAGCCCGTGTCCCGATGAAAGACATTGCAGCAACGTGTTTTAAAAAAGCTGTAAAGACGGGAAAAACCGTAGCCACCATCGCTGTCCACAGGGAGAAGGTCGATCCACGGGGGAGGAACGTAAATAATAATATCAAAAAGGTATGCACGTCCTTCGCTACGGTGCTGCCTGTGTTTTTGCCTCACGCGGCGATAGCTTCTTGGCATAAAATACAGTCGCAGCTTCCTCTCTCGCGAGAGCGACCGTTCCAGCTGGACGGTGTTTATGCTCTGGTGTTCTGTGTTCTGGTGATAGGGGAAAGAAGGTTCACATACACGTACATCAGACTCTGTGTTTGTGTGTGTGTGTGTGTTTGTGTGTGCGCTTGTGGATCTGTGTGTGTGTGTGTGTGTGTATACTTATGATTCAGGTATATGCAGGGGGAACGTTTTCGCAGGCATGCATGTAACATACACACCTTATAATGATAATCATATCCGAAGACAAATATATATGATAAGAACTATACGTGTATCTGCCAAACCTTCCCACCACAGCACTGTGGACAATACCAATCTTCCGGTGTCTGTGTGTGTGTGTGTGTGTGTGTGTGTGTGTGTATCCCCAGGGCAGATACTTACCAGCGAGCAGACTATGTTCCACCTCCAACCGAGGCACACTCTCACACATACACACACACACAACTTTATTTCGTCCCTCGGCGTGGCACTGGGCCCTGGGTGGGTGATGGCTCTGGCCCGAGCAAACGGGAGTGACACAAAGGAGAAGGTTCTCTGGATTTCCCTGGGTTTTCTTGGCGTGTTCGAGTGGAGAGCTGCTACATTGTCCAGGTAGAGGGAGTTAAGGCGAAAGATTAGTTTTGCAGTATTTCCTCTTTAAACGACTGTATTTACTTTTGGATTTTGTGATTTCTTTTGGAAGATATATTAATGGATGTAGGTTCAAAAGAGGGACCGTAATCCACTCTAACGCACGTACTGACATGGAATTAGAAGAAAAAGTTTACCTTTTCTCTTTTCTTGAGATACTGAGATTCACTGTTTCCTCCCTAAAAAAATCACATGAATACAGTAGTTTTAGGGACTTCAGCTCATTACTTTAAGATATGATGGTGCTCTTGAGTATAACAGAGGTATATCACGCATGTACATATGCACTGAAATAATGATATGGAAATGATTTTCTCTCAAATGTAAAGAGAAAATGCTAGTATGACAGAGTATAACAATTACCACGGATATGTCACACTGTCCAATACCTAAAGCCAACTTGGCTCAACAGTCGATATAGTATTTAGGAATAGAAAGCTTACGCTCTTCAACATCATTCTGTTCTCTTTGGCATCATTGTGTTCTCTGCAACATTGTTCTCTTCAAGATCATTGTGTTCTCAGAAGTACTAAACTCTTTGATATCGGTCTGTTCTTTTGAACGCCGTTCTCTTCAACGCTGATCTGCACTCTTTGACATTGTTGTTCTCTTTGTCACTAGCCTACTTTCGACATGCGTTCTTTTTTAAACCTATCTGTTCTCGAAACTTTTCTCTTTCGACATCGGTCTGTTCTTTTCATCATCTTTCGACTTCCTCCTGTTCTCTTCAGTACTGTCATCTTCGAAGTGGGTCTGATCTTAATGTTGTTCTCTTCTACATCGTTCTCTTCTCTTGACGCAATTTTCTTCGCTATAGTCCTGTTCTTCTTAATGCTGTTCTCTTCTACATCGTTCTCTTCGATATCGGTCTTTTCTCTATGACACTGTTATGTTCTACATCGTTCTGTTCTCTTAGACATTGTTCTGTCTGACACTGATCGGTTTTCTTTACGACTGTTCTCTCTGACATTAGTCTTTCCTCTTCAGCTTTGTTCTTCCCGTCAATGGCCCTCTCTCTCTTTTTGACAATGTCCTTTCTGAAATTGGTCACATCCCTTCAGTGTTGTTCACGCTGACAGTGGTGTGTTCTCTTCAACGTTGCTTTCTCCGACATCGGCCTGTTCTCTTTGACATTGTTCTTTCTGACGTCGAAATCTCTTCTCTTCAACAGCGTCATCTTCAAGTAAGCTCAGTGATTAAGAATTGGTGATTAAGAATTTCTCCATTCGCTCTAGTGTATAAGTGCAGATGATGAGATATTACTGTGCAGAATGCCTTAAAGGTCGAGAAGTCTATGGATGAGCAAACTATGCGTGGGATACAGGACGCAGTATGGCAGAGAGAATGGACGCGCCTCGTGCGGTCAAACAGTAAGCGCTGAACTACGGCCCAAGGGCAAAACAGGATACAGATTGTGAAATATATCTTAAGTCCGCGGACCCCCAAGGATACTCGTAACTGGCTAGCGTTATAGTCCGAAAACTGTGAGTTCACTTGGCGTTATTTTTTTTTTTCTCATTGATTCTCGATGGCACTCCATCAGTATGCGGTGCTTTCTGACTCATACCTTCAAGGTGATTCGCTACACATAATTTTACGGTTGTACCCCATCACTTCCAGCTGCTACCCATCCCCTAACTTTGTGGTACTTCCTGGTGGTACCCCAGTGATTCCAGTTGCTTCCCAATTCATAAATTCACGATGCTATCCCATTAACTCGTGTCACTTCTTCAGCTATGACTTCGCTGGTCCATCCCAACACTTCTCAGCGCTTCCCTATATGTTCGAAGCGTCTGCCCACCATTTCTGTTCATCCTAAAAGTCTCCAAGCCATACTCATCGGAAAAAACAAACAGCACGATCTCCTAATGGCGTCCGTCCTCAAGCTCATATGCTACACGTCTTCCAGCATAGCCAAACCAACCTAGTATCCCCAGCAAGACACACTAGTATATCCAATACCAAATCGACCTGTCGAAAGTAACTACCAGAACTATGAGGTCCTGGTTTACACCACAACATCAGGAACAAAGAAAGTACCACCCAATGGATGGCTCATTCAAAATACCCGATGGGGTTTGGTGAACTACGTTTTTTTCCTCTCCCAAAGTCCAAAAGACCTCTTAAACCCTGTATGCTTTTAAACTATTACTTGTGCTGTAGCAGAGTTCGTACATGTCAAATGTAACAGAAGCAGAAAAGAGAATCTCATATTCTATCCTTTACCAATCTTATCGAAAATGAAAAAAGGAAACAATCTTGCTATCCCTCCAGAACCGATCCTGCGCCTCTGTGGCTATGGTTCAACTCAGACCCACATCGTCGGTACAAGACTTCCGTTCATCAGCATCACGTTAATCTTCCACTTGGCCAGTTCTTGATGTTAATCGTCTTCTATTCCGCTTCAATCTTTGCTAAAAAAAAAAAAAAAAGCTCGGCGAATTATGTGGTACACACATATAAGCGGTGGCGGCATAACAGGAGGCGTAAATCAACTCAATAGTGGACATGAAGAGAGGCATTCATTTAGTCTTTGCATTAGCTCGTTTGTACATCTAGGAACACCTACGCTTATTCCTGTACAATTATCGCTGTTGTGAATATCTTGTGGTCGTGCATCGTACATAAAATGAACCACATCGGGGAAGTAGATAAAGTCCCTAGGGCCAATTCAGAATAAAAGCGGGTATAAAGTCAAGCACACAGCTCTATTTCTTTGAGCATCTGCGAACGCTGCAGGCTTGGATATATCATATAACTTGTCTGCTCAGGTAAATTTCATTTTACGTGTGTCATGTGACTCGAGATACAAATTCATTTGCATCTGCACTCTGTTACTTGAGCTAACAAACAGTCGAATTCTTACATTTCCCACGAAATGAGAGAGTTTAAAAGGAGCATTTTTTCACATGCGAAGAAAAATAATCATATGTCGGACGGAAGAATATTCATAATTGAAGTATACCATCACTGGTTTTCAAAGAAGTTGAATGCCTGTTAGTTTAATTGTGTTAACTTACCATGAGTGAATTCAGTCCGTAGACCCACAGGAAAACACTCTGTGGACCCCGGTGGGTCCATGATTTCTGAGGACCACTGCTTCAGAGTCTACTTCGTTTTGGATATTTTCTTTTTAAGGAATCAATTTGCTTTTGATTCTTTTGTGGCTGGAGAATATCCATGGCTCATAAGTGCAAGATTTATTAAATGAAAGATCATATCTCTCAATTTTTTACAAATCTTCCATATCTGAGTAAAAATAATCTTATAATTTCTTCACAGAAATAATATAAAGTTAGCTTCATAGGCACTGCAACTGGATTCCTAAGCTAGAGATGAAATCCTGGTCTTGCACAGAGACATAAATAAGTCTTGATAGAATCTCTAGACCTGATCCTACGCTCATTCAATTGCTGGGGGTACAATCCACTGTGATCAGTGACTTCGTTCGCTCTGGCTAGCTAGCAGCAGACCTCTCACTTTTCATTGAGTTTCACCAGCTGCTGATGACTTAATCATTGCCGTTGTACTAGAATCAAATTAAGGCTCTAAGTAAATAACGACGTCAATACATCTCCCATCGTTGCTGGCACTGTCTGTCCGACTTAGGAGACTCCTCAGCGACGATATCGGGACTCCTAATATTGTCTCCATCGCCCGGAACAATTCCTCCCCGTCTCCAAGTTCGCGAAAGAGGTTCATATCTCGCGGGAAATTCCGCCCCATGTTATGATGCGCGTGTGTCGCCCGGGTTACGGCGCGCCGGGATGGCGGGGGTTTCCTCCAAGATGTTGTTTACAGCGATGTGCACCGGTGCATGGCCGAGGGAGTTCCGGGCGAGCGATGCATGTTATTATGTCCCCAGGCTTGCCTGTCGATGTCATGAGCTCCCTTACTGAGCTGTGCAGGTCGGGCCCCCCTGCGCTTCCAGGTATTACGATGGGCCATGTGTTGCATTCGCGAGCGAGAACACATACACACGGACTTTGATGGGCTGTTCCGCTCACATGATGCATTTCTGTAGACACGTATCGCGCTGAAGGCTACTTATGTTGACGGGGTCAATCGTCTCTCGGGGGGTCTACAGAGTTGCTAGTGAATGGATTTCTTTACATGTAGCTCTCACTTTAGTCTTGCGCATGGTCTTGTCTTAAAGACACATCTCAATCCATTATATTTCTAAGGATGAGAAGAAATCTTTATACCTAAGACCAATATTTTTGTCTAATGCCTTCAGCATTAATCTTTAAAGAGGAGGATCGAATTCATTTATCTTTTCCGCGCTTTAGATTGACAGACATTTAACATATGTTATGCAGCTCCTCAAATGGTCTTTGGAATTTCTCAGTGACGAATCACTAAATGCTGCCAGAAACCCCTTTGCCATGAATGTTACCTGGATGCTAAAATGACGGAATGAAAGGCGATAATGATCCAGCTTACGAGGGGAATCGAGCACTTCCTGGCCAAGAGTTGGATGAAACCACAAATATATCAGGTATATCATCCCTCTTCAGCATTTAAACCGACCGAAACAACTGAATTGGAAGCATCATTCTCATCAGTATATAAGGACAGAAGTTAAAGAAGCAAGTATTAAGACATAACAATACCTTTCAGTAAGTGAGACTTCCATACAAAGAAACTCCACTATACCACTCAGTTGCCCTTTACTTTACGACTTTCGCATATACCTCCGTGTGTACCCAGTCCATAAAGAGATTAAAGAACCGCGATGACATCACGTCCTTGACGCAGACCCGCCTACAACGAGAACTATTCATATTCCTCCCTTTCTGTATGAGCAAATGCGCTGCTCTGCTGGTGAAACTCCTCACTACATTCAGTTGCTTTCCATTCACCACATAGATTCGTGGCAACTTCCACGAGGCAGCTCTCTCAACTCTGTCATAAGCGTTTTCCACAGCCCCAAATGTCACATACATTTCACTTGTTTCTCCAAATATTTCTCATGCGATTTTTGCAAGGCAAACAACAGGTCCACCCATCCTCTGCCTTTCCTAAAGCCACATTAATCCTCATCAGTCTGATTTTCTGTGAGTGCTACCGCCCTCACAATTACCACTGAACCATACACCTTACCAGGTACACTCAACAGGCTGCATAGGGGTACATCGAAAGCAATATGTTACCCACGGCCAAGCGGCATCGTCGTCTATGGACGGAAAGTAGTACAGTCTCGTCAAGGACCTCTTCATTCTATAGGAGTCCATCATTTCCCTGCTCCTACTTGGAGTACAGCCTCACTGCTGCAAGGGCCTCATAAATGGGGTCCTAAGG
>JAYMFT010177645.1:0-26066 GCA_038088735.1 Panulirus argus
TATTTATTTTTTTATATATATATATATATATATATATATATATATATATATATATATATATATATATATATATCATACAGTCCCACTTGAGAAGGAAACATTATCGTATCCTTTTATAAAATCTTTGACAAAAACTATCATTTATCGACTTTCACTTAACACTTGACTTTCGAACTCGTCTTACAGAGTCCTGCAGTTTGAGCTGCTTTTTCTTCGATATCAATTCATCGATGATATGTTGTTCATACAAGAAGGTCTCTGGCTGTTTGGTGATTCATACAGACACATCCAAATTCTTTGGGGTTGAAAACTGAATATTTGTAGCAGACAGGCAGGAGTTACACCTAGTCACCCATTCTAAGTACGAACACCTTTTTTGTTCTGAAATTCGTGCAAAAGTAAACTTAAAGAAAGATAATTGTTGTCTCACGAGATGAGGGTAAACACACACACACACGCACACACACACCTGTCCACTCTCTCCAACCAAAACCGGCAGCTCCCACGGCAGTTTGGCAAACAACTGCCGACATCCCCCCGTCACCGAGACCTCCTATTCCCCGACGCCCCACTATTCAAGGACGTCCGTCCATCACCACAATTGCCTTATGCCAATGACAGCTCGTACAGACATATATAAGAATAGTCCTCTTCCTACCATTATGAACGTCAGAGCTAAGCAAGTAAAGAGCTTAGCTTTCTCGTAGTTTGTTAACTACTATATTACTGCACATCAATCATCTCGTAGCTATGCATCACTTAATGTTCAGCTAACTACAATTAAATACAATTAAGATATTCATTCTATAAAGCTTCCTGTATATCTGCCACGTAGACCATGTAGATGTGCCCGTGTAGGAAAGAGAAGGAAGACAACACTGATGCAGTCTACAAGATTCTAAATCCATGGGGCAATATAGTTACTGATCAGCATTTCAAATGCAGGTATCTCCAAGGGGGTTTACAATGAAACCACAGAGGAGACTTTACCGAAAAGAGGTGAAGAGATTCCTCAGTGGTAGTACATTGGTCAATTACTGGTACAGGAGAACACACCGTAAATGCCAAAGATGTCAGAAATTCTAAAAGTGTTTAATGATACTGAACTAAGTTTAGGAGACTGGGCCCCATGAGCATACTGCTCCCTCATTGTGATGCACCAAAATGAAATCATAAAATGACAACCCTATCTTGTGTACTCTCCGTGTCCAGACTGCCTTCAAGTACACAGACGAAGAGCAGGCATGATAGATATGTATAGCACGCATTACACTGAAAACGGGACATACAGACTGGCAGGAGATAAGGGAAGACAGGATGACATCTTTTAAGCTGAAGTAATTACAGATAGGACACACACACACACACACACACACACACACACACTCCCCGTAACATACAAATAGCGATCACAAATTCACACATACACATACTTGTACATGCGCACATACAAATGTGTGCGCGTCGGCACCTCCACACACACAAATGTCAGTAACTCAGTCTGCAGTTTGATGATATCTTATTTTTAAGGAAGTCTGGCTGGAGTCCACGAACTGGGAGAGAGAGAGAGAGAGAGAGAGAGAGAGAGAGAGAGAGAGAGAGAGAGAGATTCTACACTTCACAGAGGCAAAATGTGCCAGAAAGATTCCTGAAAGCATAAAAGCCTCACTCTTCTTGGGGAGCAGCAGGGGGCGATAAACAAGGAGTGAGAAGGGGCGATAAACAGCGGGGGGTGAGACAGACCGTGATGGTAAACACACCAGTAGTAAATAAACACCGTCCTGGAGAGAGCGATCATCGTGGCAAAGCTGCTCCTGCTGGTGGGGATGTGTGAGGGTTAGCGTACAGACCACGAAGTATGAGGAGGACAGGATCTTGGGAATGGGAGTGCATGAGTGATATGTGAGGGAGGCAGGACCTAAGTGGTGAGTGATGGAAGGAGGGAGGGAGGAGGTGCCTGCGTGGGATGGTTAAGGAGGTAGTACCTTGAGGGGTGAGGTAGGGAGGCAGGACTTCAGTGGTAAGGGAGGGAGGCAGTACCTGAGTGAGGGATGAAGAACCTGGGGAGTTTATTACATGAGGAGTGCAGAAGTAGTGGCAGGCGGAGTGAGGAAGCACCTGAATGTTGAGGGAGGAAGGAAGGGGCGAGCAGCTGAGCTCTCACTGAACCGCGAAACTGCCTCGCTTCAGTTGCAGACGTTACTCATCTCTTGATTCTTATCCTTCCACGATCTCCCTCACCCACACACATGAATGGCAGTGCTGCCTACTCCGTCGAACCCCTGTTCCCTAACCACTGGACAGACTGTCCTACTCAGGCCAGAAGGTGCATTTGATTCATAGTATAGCCACACTCTCTCCCGTTCAAGTGAGGAATCAGCTGTCAGCAACATGTTGAAATATTGTATACGGAATGTCTGACTAGAGGCTGCAGTCACGAGTAATCACTCAAGGGGAATTATGTCAGTCAAAGACATAACTCCGTTTTTCTTTCCCTCGCGACAGTACCTGACAACTGACACTTAGTCAGTGCCAAGCATGAAACTTTGAGTGGTTGGTGCATCTGTTAAGTGGCTTCCTCAAAGGTTAATGTCTAGACCAAATTCCGTCTTGTGAGACATGCATCAAACTTGACTCTAAATACCAAATATTCTAGAAATGCGCGATATTAGTTTTCGAAATCACTCCTTAACAGAGAGACAAAATGGGGAACAGAGGTGTATAATTAACTGGACGTTTGAATGTAATATTTACAAAGAGATATGTTTTCCGGTGTATCTTTTTGACTTTGGCGATAAAGCAGGTCACTTTTTTCAATCATCGCTCCAGAGGATTTGCGCTCAAGTAGGTCATTTCTGAAACATCGAGGATAAAGCTGATTTACTTGAATGCCGTATGATGTAAAAGAGATTCAGGACTTATGTTGCCAAATATATGAGATATACGAAACCATCATCAGGTACTCCGGATTCCCCCTGATCTTTTGTCGACATCCAACTTCGCGTAAAAGCATTTCAGAACGAGATCAGCTTCGCTTACCACTGGAAATAAACATTGTGCGAAGCAAAATATGATATTGATGAACTGTGAATGTTGGTGACTGATGCCTTGTCTCTCAGACAACATCTACAGCTCATCCTGAGTTTTATTCTGCAATATGAACCTACTCCGACCGTCATATTGGGATCACAGCTCACCCCGAGTGCCATACTGGGATCACAGCTCACCCCGAGTGCCATACTGGGATCACAGTTCACCCCCAGTGCCATACCGAGATCACAGGTTAACCGGGGTGTCATACTGGGATCACAGCCCACCCCGAGTGTCATACTGGGATCACAGCTCACCCCGAGGGTGATACCACTGCTACATGTCACCCCGTAAATCATAAGGCTGACAGTATCTTGTGTAACAGAGCTTCCTCCTCATCCCTTTCTCCACCTGCTTTTCCTCCACTTCCTTTTTCCTCTTCCTCCTCTTTGCCCTCCTCCCTTCCTCTACCTTTGTACTCGACGTTGAATCATGATTCACATACGGGCAGCCCGTCCATTCGTATCATGTTTCTTGCAAGTGTCAACAGATGAACGGAAAGCCTCCTGTTTTATGTCGTTTCCCACATAGAATAAGTAAGTTCAGACTATTTGTATGGGTATGTAGGGGCCGTATTAATCGTGCACTGGAACAGAGGAGAGGGCTGATGTGGGATAGATTGAGTTGTAGACTTTGACCAGTAAATGATGGATAATGCCAAAGTACCTGGGCGTGAGTAGAGCGAAAAATAAAGAGAAAGGATTACAATTTGGGAGGAGCAAAGTGAGTGGTTTGTTAGTCCTGATGCAAGGAATCGATTCATTGCACGGGAGGGTCAGATCTGGCATTTGAGGGTGTGGTGCAGGCAAGGCCCCTGAGAGGAATTTTATCAAGGTGGTACAAAGCTTATTTCGGGCCCCTTTCCTTCCCATCTCCATTAGTCATCCTGTTTTTATCCACTACCGTTTTATACCATGAGCTGTGAGGCCAAAAAGGGTATGGAAGATGAGAGAGGAGGGGTGGAATGGAGCGCTCTGTTGATTTTCTGCATTTGAGGCCTTATGCTCCTGTACTCCCTCCATGATAGATATAGGTTCCCGGGCCCTCTTTTGGACCCCTGTATCCCCCTCCCCCCCTGCATCCCCCTCCCCCTACTCTCATTGGCCGTGGGTGCGGGGTCCATGATGCAAATAAAGATGGAATGAAAAACTTGTGAAGTTGTGTACTGAAAGGAGAATGATGACTGAGAATGCCAAGTGTAAGGGAAGATCTGTATATAAGTAAACATGGATGAATAGGGCTAGGCATCATCGATCCTTAATGTATATCACATGGGGACTGACAGGTATACATGCAATGGAGAGGTTGTGGGATGTAAACGTGCTGAGAGAGTCTGCAGGAGGAAAGTCTGATCATTTCATGTTGACAGCGAGTGTAAAGGTTGATGGTGGAAGCAGGGGAAGAGGAGACGACATACATGTGAAAGAAGTAATGAGCATGAGGGAGTTTGAAGGAGTGGTCTCTGTGCAGAGATTCGTGGAGCCTGAGTCTAGGAGAGTAGCAGAGGAGCGTATGGTCTTTTGAGAGACGAAGCTTGCGTAAGCAGGCGAAGGGTGTGACGTGCAGTGAGTAAGATGCTGTACATGAAGGAATAGCAAGTGGTGGAATAAGGAGGTCAGGTCACTAATGAAGGAGAAGAGAGAGTAGTATGGTCGGTATCTGCAGGGAAGTAGTGTACGTGACTGGGAGGACTACAGGACAGAGTGACGGGAGGTTAAGAGAAAGGTACAATAATTGAAAACGGAACGCGGTTGAAAAAACAGGAAAAATAAGGGTGATAGTGACATAAGTGGATAGATGACAGAAAGACGGATGTGCTGATTCTGGGAGGAGATGAGGAGTACAGGAGTCATGAATTGGTTAAAAGACAAGAGGCAGTGAAAACCTTGCGCAAGACGACATGTGTTAATGCGTTGGCATTGGATGGACTGGTTGATTTTCGAAGACTTTGTCTGGTTAGTGAGGATGCCCAGTGTATTCATGGCCCAGGGAGATGAGTAGATATATAATGCCCTTGTATAAAGGCAGAGGAGACAAAAGTTGATGATCACATTGCACGGGCATTGGTCTGCTGAGCGAACCTTGTAATGTGTGCGGTGTCGTGTATCGTGCAACTGACTGATGGGAGAAGCGGCGAGGAAGGGGTCGAATCCCCTAGCTACTGGTAATATGGCATTGTTTCTAGTAAGGGAAAAAAGAGCAGCATTTCGCATCCTACAGCAAAAGAAGATGAATTTCAGAAGTAATATATCATACGTTTTGTAATATGATCGACCTACAAACATACGAATACGTGTAAACATTTGTATATCATTATTTGTATAGTTTTTCTGACTACACCCTTGAAACGAAATGGGATATTGTTTTCTTAATGCATGATTTGCTTATGTCACTGAATTGGTAATAGAACCTGTAAATTAACTAGATACTTAAGGAGGATACTTAAGGATATTTGAGGAGGAGGAAAGTTACTAAATTGCTACAAAAGTTAAGGTAAGGCTTGGTACTTGGTTTACGGTCTAGTACTTGACAACACATCGTCAAAAATATTACTTATTGTGTCTTGAAGACTAATCAAAAAATCATAGCGATCCGTTTCCCAACTGCATTTTTTTTAAAAACACAACCAAAAAGAAGTATTTTTGTTATACCAAGTCGAGAGTTAAGGATCATTTCTGCAAATATTTTCCTTGTAGTATATATTACGTATAAATACCGCCAACGTCTTAAAGACGGCAACGTTATAAAGCATAGAAAGTGTTGACTGAGATGATAACACCGGACCTGTGCACCAGACGGGTGGGTATCGGAGGTGGTGTCGTACTCGGCCTCACCGCCCACCTCACCTGCAGGAGGGAAAGAAGAGTACGTGAGTGTCCTGCTGTCTTGGGGAATATCACACAGACACAGGTACACAAGTATGATTGATTGCACACACACACACACACGGAATATTGTTCAACAGGTCATTTGTGGAGGTATAGCTCCAAAAGACGTGGAAGAGGGCATACGTTGTCACTATGCTTAAGAAGATGATGGGAAAATCGCACTGGACCACAGGGTAGTGTCCCTAGCAAGCTACCGTTTCTGTAAGCTACCGGAAAAGGTAATCAAAAAGCAAATGGTTGGCTGTTTGTAAAGGAGACAGTACCCAACTGGGAGACAGCATGAACTTAGGAAAGGTCATGTAATACGAACCCTTCTTAAATTTCATGACAGGATGAAATCAACCTCAGATCAGAGATGGAAGACATATTCATGGACAATGAGAAAACTTTTAAGTTTAATAAGAAGCTAGGATTATATGTATGAATAGAAAGAGGACTCCTTCACTGAACAGAAGATTAACTTGGAAAATTATTTCAGTCCTCTCCTCGTCGAGAAACCTTGTCAGCAAAATGTAATAAGTTACTATGAGAGGGTGAGGGCTACAAATTTGTCTTCAGTGGAGGAGAGAAGAGAGAGGAGTGACCTATTCACAGGCATCAAGTTACTAAATCAGTCGAATGACGTCAAGAGTAAACGGTTCTTCCTGAGATGCATTAGAGTAACCAGAGATTGGAAGCTGGGCAAGGAGCTTCCTAATGAGGATGTAAAACATTTTTCCTCTAAGGATGGTGGATGACTGGAATAGAATGAACAAAGACACTGTGAAAAATGCCCCCGACTGTTTACAAAGATTGAAAAGGCCTCTAGATGGGACTGAAAGTTCAAGAGATGAGATCACACGAGAGTGTAGCAGAACTCTCTCCTCGTAATGGTTAAATGACTAAGTATAAGTAAATAATTCTTAGTTGTACAGGTAAATGCAAAGAGATAGGGATGGGTCACGACGTTAAGAAAATATAAAACCTCGACATGAATGTAACTCCGGCAGGAAACAACTGGGGAGAAAGAGAGCCTTTCTGCTGGGAACCATTAAAGTCACGTTTTATTCAACTGGTAAAGAAATGATCAGCAAGCTATTCACAATGTCTTGAAGACCCAAACTGAAGAATTATCCTTTGGTCGCTGTAATTACAAAAACTCAAAGAACTTATCGAGAAGGTCCAGAGGACAGGAAGAGACATGTGTCCTGAAATAAGAAAGCTGAGTTATAGCGAAAAAGAAAGAAACTCTGTAAATACCTATGATACGAGAGGAGAAAAGCTGAAGGGAGACTTTATCACAACCTTCAAGTTTCTACGTCAGTCGGATGACACTGCAAGTGAGCAGTTCTTAGGGAGATGTAAATACAGAGTTACTAAAATTTTTGTTATGAGACTATGTCAGGAACGGGCTTGATAAGATATAAAGAATTATTTATACAGTATCAGAACACTGGATAAGTGGAGGAAAGAGATGAAATCGCGAAGGCTGGCAGTGTACATAAGTCTATAAAGTTAAATTACAGTGGAGAAAGGTCAAGAGATGGGGGCCCTACGAGTGTAGAACTCCCTCGCCACTGTGATCTGCAAATAGGCAGTTAAGAATAGGTAGCTGAAGTTACCGAGAGTGCCCCAAACTTATAAGTGTTGACGGGTGACATGTGGCGACATCTTACTGATGTGTGTGTGTGTAGGACTGTAAAGGCGAGGGTGACAGACGTCCTCCCACGTCACTCAGAATACGAGTTCGGTCTGCTTTTCTTCAACGCTTCCCAAGGAGTCCCGGCCACTCTCATCAGCGATGCCGGTAGTGTATGGAACGGGTCTAGTGACCTTTGTCTGGCTTCGTTAGCCCAACTTACCCATTGGACAAATTCTGAGGACCTTTCCAGCCGTCACCCTACCTATTCAGGGAGCCCTGACGTAATTAGATAGATTCCCACGTGACTAGACTGACCAATGAAAAGTTTGTGGTGAATTCTCCAGTGCAGACACTGGTGCCAGCCAAGCTTCAGAGAGGTATGTTGACTTTGACAGGTATGTGGTTACACAGCTCTGACAAGTCTCTTCTCCATTGAGCACGCACACACACACACACACACACACACACACACACATTTGGTTTAGACTGGTATATGTACTTGTGTGTGCGTGTGTGTGTGTGTGTGTGTGTGTGTGTGTGTATACACATGAGAAAAAAGACAGGGTGAACATATATAAGTTTGAGAGCCGTGGTAACACCACTTTAAGAACTCTGTCCTCATAAAATACATTGAAAGTAATCACGAATAGCAATTACACACAAACACCTGCACCTGAACTTGAAGTCATCTACGCAACTTTCATTCTTCCTCATACTGGCCTTTACTTCCCCACTTGATCGTCTCTCTAATCCACCACACAACTAGGGCCACAACAGACTGAAAGAAGGGCATTCAGGGTCATCCTCCATCCCATTCACACCACTGTCAAGAGGAGCTGAACACACTGGGCCTCTCGATTCCCCCAACCATCGCTTGGACCTCATCCAGCTTTTAGTACTGCACCATTTTCGTCACTGTCACGCCATGTTACCTGAGATCCCACGTCCCCGAGTTGCAATTCGTTATCACAGCCTCACTGTACGAGTGCGAGTTCGTGCACACCACTACAGGAAGAGCTTCTTCCCATCTACTTCGAACATCAGGATTGATTACTAGACCGCTTAGCAACCTTCACCTCTGTATTTGTGTAAAGACTCTCTATTCAGCAGCCATTTTTCCTCTACAGCCTCCTGTTTACTTTGTGTGGATTCCCAATTATTTGTAGGTTTTTGTAATAGATGATAATAATAATGATAATTATAATAATGATTATCATTATTACTATAATTATTCTTATTATTATCATTATGATTATTATGATTATTATACTTATTATTATTGATACTATTACCATTATTACTATTATTGTTATTATTACAATAACAATTTTTGTTATTATCATTATCATTGTTATCATCATTATCATTATTAACATTAAGTGTTCCTCTCCTACTGAAGGCAGAGTACCAATAATCGCCCTTATAAGGAACATGATCAGTTGACTCGCTACAAGGAACGTAACGGGGTCAGTGGCCTTCATTTTACTTATAGGATCGAGTCTGTCTTCAGCTTATATAACCTCGTTCAAATCCGCCATCTTCGTTTTTAGAATATCCGTAGAGTATTTCACTTAAGTAAATTTTTGTTCAACAAGTTGATGTGTCACTGCCCAACATTGGGCGGTCATTTCAACATCTGAATAATCACATTTTCTTTGAGTTTCTGTCCTTAATCATGATTCATTCGTTGAAAAGGATTGTATATAATCTGCTCGATAAGAGCGTCTGTTCTTGAAGTCATCTCAGTCAAGAGGCCACGAGAAGTGTGGATGCGAACTCGCGAGTGAGGAACTGGACTCCTGTTTGGTGATTCAGAGGAGCTCTCGTTGGTGCGATGAGTTTGGGGTACACTGCAACTCGGGGAAGTGGGATCTCAGGGAGCAGGAAGTGACGATGGCGGGAATGGTGTAGCAAGCAGAACCAAGGGTATGTACTGCAGGGTATTCTCTCTCCATCCTGGGGTGAGTGGGGTGAAGTTATGAGAGCAGGAACACGGTACTGAACTCACAGGAACAGTTCCAGCGTCGTTTGAGGTGAAGCCATTAGCGCAGGAGCATAATTCTGAACGCCCAGGAACGGTGGTTCCTGGGTGTTTGAAATGAAGTCATGAGTCCAAAAACACCACACTGAACGTTCAGGACAGTTCTGGAGCGAGGAAGGTGAAGAAATGAGAATAGGAACACGATCCTAGGCGCTCAGGAACGTCTCCTGATGCTGTGAAATGAAGTTACGAAAGTTGAAACACTGGAGTGAATGCTTAGAAAAAGTTTTTGGAGCCTGTGAGGTAAATTTATGAGTTCAGGGACACAATCCTTAATGCCAAGGAGCATTTCCCAGTGGCGTGTGAGGTGAAATCATGAGTGGAGGAACACAACACAGAACGTCCAGGAACAGTTCCTTGGGGGCATGTGAGGTGAAGGAACGACAGGACGAAGACAACTGAGCGTCCAAGAACAGTTTCTGGGATGCGTCGGAAGTTACAAACGCTAGAACAGAGCACTGAAGAAAAAGTTGGTGAAGACACAAGAACAGAACACTGAACATCCAAGAACACAAAGCAGTTTGTGGTATGCTGGAGTGAGGACTCGTCTTCTTTGATACATACAATTAAAAATATTTTGAAGGAAATGAATAACTGAGACGTCCGTCAAATTACTTTCCTATTTTTTGTTGGCGCCTCTCTCTCTCTCTCTCTCTCTCTCTCTCTCTCTCTCTCTCTCTCCCTCACTCTTGCCCGTCACTGTCAATCATTTTGACTGTCTGCTTGTCTGTCTGTCCACCCGTCTGTCCGTCTGTCTGCGTCTGTTCATCTATATATGTATGGCTTCTTAGTCTGTCACTCCATAACTTATTTCTAATTTCGCTCCCTGAAGTCAGTTATCACCGTTGAGCGAACGTTTAGACGTCGTCCTACCTCAGCCTACCTCATTATTAAACCCTGAATGGGTGTATGATTCCATGACTCCTTCAGATATATAAAAAGAAAATTAAGTTACAATCACTAGTTACGCTCAGCCGGCAGTGGGGTAAACTTGGGATCTCCCACTTTACCGTCGTCTGTGGCATAGCCGCCTCTTTGTCCAAAGATCGACACTTTCCCGGGGATTTCATTTGGCCTAATGCTTGCGTCCGGCCGGTGACGGCGGAACCCAGGCCATTCGCGTTTAATTAGAGGAGGACGGAAAGTTGTCTGAGCGAGCGGGCTTGCGCTCTCCCGGACCGTGAGGAATTTAACGAAGACTTTCTGGCTTTTCCTTTTTTCTCTTCTTTTGCTTCGGACGAGCGCTCGAAGTCGGCTCTAAACCACTTGCACTCTCCGAGGTCGATGGCTAGCTTCAGGTTAGAAAGGAGGCAAATGTGTGTTGTGTGTGTGTGTGTGACTCGTTAGGGGGAGATGGAGTCGCCTGCCTTTCTCCCTCGCTCGCTCCCTCACCCTGTTGGATGGTTCCGCCCAGGGTTGGCTTGCTGCATACCACGGGTGTCGGAACCTGTGCCAGGGAGGCCATTCACCCACAGGTGCTTCATCCCTTTTATTATGACGTGAGAATCAACGAGATGATGAATGTAGTTGTATGTGTGTGTGTGTGAGTGTGTGTGTGTGATTACTATTTGTCTGTTACGAGGAGGGAGTTTTACACTCGTGTTGCCCCCGTCTCTTAAACATGTACGTATATACCATGTCTTCACTCCTACGTGTGTATACTTACTTACACACTCCTCAACCTAAGCTACGGCACCCATTTATCGACCAGTCTTGAGGGGAGGATGAACACCACCTGGGTTGGGCGTGTTTATTTATTCGTGCATAAGGAGGTGGAGCCGTTTACTTGTGGTGCCCCATCCCTTAACTTCTTCTTTCTCTTATACTACGGGTTTTTTTTTCTTTAACTCTGCCAAGTTCCTCACATTTACCATTTCTTCACAGAGCTTCTTCCATATCGCCACCAGTATGTCCCTCTGTGTTCATTTTTATATGGATAGATTTATCTGCTCAGGCAAGAAGGAGCTTTGGTGGCAGAGGTCGTGAGTTCCTTATAAAGACGATTTAAGAATAAGATCAAGGTACTCACTGGAAGCGCGGTATGAGAACGCGGACTCCATGATTGTTAGCAGACATTACAGAGAGAGGGTACATTTTCAAGTGTCTTAGAGGTGCGAGAGGAATTAATACAAAGACAGAACTGATAGAGAATAGAAGAATCACCAGATGACTGGAGAGTTTTGTCCAGTGCTTAGTTAGAACCACATTCGACAAATAGCTAAACTGAATAAACGTAAAAGCCAATATTTTTGGAACAGTAGTGAGACGTGATTCTGATGCAGAATTCAAACGGTAAGATCGAAGCAGCAGAGACAAGACTTCTGTCGTCTCATTTTTTCGGGTAAAAGGAAGACTGAAGGCATAATGTAGAGATAAGAAGACAGCTAAATATCTTGCATTTAAAAGTAGACATAAAGACCAGCTTTGGCGTGGGCACGCGAAGAGGATGGCATCAGGCATTTGAAGCAAACGTTTGACTGGTGTCCCGAACTGAATGCTGTGGAAGGTGATATCAGTGGTATTGCATGCAGAGCAGGGCTAGGTATGTGACGAACTGATATCCTGTACGAAGATCATGTGTCTTGGAGGCGGGTTTATGATGCAGTTCTCAACCGGCAGATTACGTTAGTCTACCAGGATGAATAATAATAGAAGTAATGTAATGACAACAATTATAATACTAATGATAATAATAGTAATAATAATAATGTAAATAAAAATGATAATAATGATGATACTACTACTACTACTACTGCCACTACTACTGCAACTACTATTACTACTGATAATGATAACATTAAAGAAACAAGGCAAGTTCTATAGGCAGTACAGGTGAGAAATTCAGACATAATCCGCTCACGCCTCAGAGAACTTTACTGTTATTCATTCAGACGACGTTGTAAATAATTATCCCTTACGCTGCCAAGAGCCTGTGCAGAGAGCTACAAATCCTGCTGTTTACATACTAAGAGTCATTACTGCGGAAGTGTTTACAACGAACACAGGTCTCAGTGATGGTACAGTAAATTATCCTCATGTAAGTTCACATGACTCTCTCCTATTTAAGATAGTTCCTGGTCTCCATTAATCACGTGTATAGTTTTGTTACTTTGATCATAAAGTGGAGTCCTTTATTATACTGTTATTTATTTTGAGGACTTTTGTGATGGTGTATATAGTACTTACCCATGGTATACAGACGAAGCCGTGATGGTCTGTTGGTGGTGACATTGAGGTAAGGAGTTTCATGGACTTACAGTGGTCTGTTGCAGACTTTGAGGTACTGGATCTCACAGACCCATAGTGGTCTGCTGTTGTCCTTGACGTACGGAGCCTCATAAACCCACAGGGGCCTATTTTTGACCCTATGGTTCGGAGCCTCATGAACCCATATTAATCAGTTGTTGACTTTGACGTTCGGAACATCATGAACTCACAGTGGTTTGCTGTTGACCCAAAGTTAGGAAGCCTCGCGAACTCAGAGGAGGCTCTAACTGACCTCGACTGTTTCTATGACCTCCCATGTTTACTCCCGCCTTGACATGTCAGCCCAACACTACGTCAATCAGATACTTTATTCAACTGCAGACTTTTCATTCTGAAGTTAACTTGTCAGTTTTTTCGAACTACATCCCCTGCAGTTTGTTTTCTTTCTCAAATCCTCAGCTTTTGACATTTTCCTGTCAAAATGTCGAAGCCGTAACTCGTGGGCTTGTCATCCCTTCGACCTGTCAGTCATCTAACCTGTGTCTGTCAATCCGTCACCTCGCCAATTCGTTATCCAATCTGTTCCTCAGGCTTTCACACAGCCAACCTGTCAACTTTTCAGTCCTCGATACTGAGAGACGTTAGATCAAGACGTAATCTGTTGCTTACCAGCCACCGTTTAGCATACAAATGCGACTATCGGATCCAGGTCCTTATACGAGCAACCTAAGAATACATATCACGTATTAGAAACTTAGACCAGAGATAAGAATCATATGAAGGAGAAGTGTATCCTGGAGTTGTTCAGCAACCGTCAAGGTTAGTTCTTGCCTCAGTCACCTGGATGCAACGAAAGATCAGATAAGGTGAAAACCCTGAACTCTCGAGTGGCCCAGTCCATAGCAAAATCCATGAAGACTGTAAGCGATGAGGGTCAACCAAGTTACTCCTTCTGAGGAGGTTCTGTTTCTTCATGTTCCATTTTCTTCCCTCCTCACTGCTTCTGTCAGCCTTTGGGTTATGTGTAAGCATCATTTTACCTCCTCACCTTCAGCAGAATACGCGGGCGAGCTATTGATGTGAGAGCCTAGCTATTACCAAGGCCATTGTTTTATCAAATTAGCCTTTTCAATCTGAAACGTTTGATATTATAGATGAAATACCTTTATACAAATTTTAGATGGTCTACCTGCATACAAATGCGGAAACTGACTGACAGAAAATTGAAAATTGTAATTTCCAATTTTGCAAATATTCATCAAAAGGCAGCAGGCAGCATGCATATTAATACGTTCATATATGAAAATGATTGAAACGATTGCAATATATTGCCAGAAATGATATATGACTTGTATGATATACGAAAGTTCAGTTTTTCAGGCAAAAGCACGCACGCAGGCACACGTGCTCGCACTTACAAACACACACACACACACACACACACAATTTCTTTGATAAAACAAAGTAAAGAAATTTATAGTTACAATGAATACACAAAGGCAAGAAGGAGGATCTGTGGGCAGGAATACAGGGGAGAATTCTTACGTGGAGAGAAGGCTGTTCTAGTGGCAAGGGGCATATTGCGTATGTCAAAGGCTTCTCGTATCGTGATTGGGTCACTAGTGGCTTGGCTCGGGGTTTTTGTTTAAGGAGCATTGCTCTTCTTGATCTATGCGACCGACTTGCCAGAAACGCTAGACTCCTGCCTGGATATGTTTGCAGATGATGCCAAGGTCATGAGCGAAGTAAAAAGCGAGGGAAATTACGTCAGCTTACAAGGTGGATGTAGAAAAGAATCTAAATTTAGTCCGTTACATGGTTGATCAAATTCATCCCAAGTAAATTTAAAGCAATGAGGACGAGACAGAGTGAAAGTTCTCAATATAAACTCTACTCGGGAGGAAATAGGCTGCAGGAATCTGTATAAGCGAGGAGCACAGGAGTGGAGTTCGTCACTAACCTGTCGTTAACTTTGGGAAAATAGTAAAGGAGGTAAGCTGTCTGTTGGTTACTAGTAGAACTGCATTGCAGTCCATGGGTGAGGAAATATTCAGCAAGTTCCTCACGTCTTACATGAGGCCAAAACTATTATATGATTCTCAAGTATGGTCACCGTAGATGGAGAAGCAGAAAGACTTAATAGAGAAGGTCCAGAGGAGGCCAGCGAAGATGGTTCCAGAATTAAGATTGATTAGGGCCTCAGCTGCCCGTGCCGTCTCAGTTAGCTTTCAGGGAAAGGATAGAGGCTTTGAATTTGTCCACCATGGAAGAGAGAGGAGTGAAAGGTGAACCTGATTACAACCTTTTAAGTCAGCTTAAAAAACGTGCAAAAAGAACTATTTTTTCGTTTAAGATGCAAGGATAAAACAGCAAAGGGCAGTGACATGAAATTAAGCAAGAACCTTGGTGGGAAATGTGGAGAGACTGGAATAAACTGAGTAACAAGTAAGTGTCTGAAAAAGTTGTTTGAGTGTAGAACAAATAAGCAATTACACACAGGCACACACACACACACACACACAATAGCCTTTGTGTGTGTGTGTGTGTGTGTGTGTGTTTGTGTGTGTATGTAATTACCTACATAAGAAATCTATGTCACAGTATCATTATGAGGGGAAATCAACGCCCAGTATAATCTTAGCAGGAATTATGACACGCTTAATAACATCAGTAAACTAACCTTAGAACAGCGTGTTTCACAGACAGAACTCCTCAGCATTTACAACTCATAATGTTAACATTCTCCAGGTTTTCTCTGACGCCTAAGTTACTATCATGTCATAGAAAATCGCCATAGTCAGATTTCATTATGTCAAGGTGTTTTGTCGATGAGCCCTCGCTATTTGTTGATAGGACTGCGAAAGATGGTTCAAAAAGACTGTGAATTAGATAGCATTTCTCAGCTCCTCTTCTATAGATAATGGCGCCTTTTAGATCATTAACCATATCGGCATTTCAGTTTCTGAATCTGCTTCTCTCTTTTTGGTGGAAGTAACGCGAAGGAATTCTTTTCAGCATAGGGCAAATCTAATGACTTTGCAAAATCATCTCTGTCGGGTCCGCCAGAAGCTCCAAGAAATTTCAGCTTGAATTAAGGAAGGAACTGTGTATAAATCAAACCCGAAAATTTATGTTCTTGGAAAGCACTTTTGATTGTTTTTTTTTTGTGATCGGGTTATGATGAGTTAGCGAAATCGACAAGAAACACTTTTTAAAGTCCAAAGGTGAACAAATCTCCAAAAGTGTTGGTGAGAGAAGTAAAACAATCATTGAAATTCATATTCGAAGATGTGATTAACTTTACCAGATTCCTTCAAAGCCAGAACATATACGCTATGAATTTATCCCTTTAGCGAATGCGTTGATTTCATCGACCACTTGGCTGTCATCGTAGCGATCTGACGTGGGCTGGATGACTGGTCGGTGCCTCTGTTCCCCAGGAAATGTTGCAACACATCACATGGTGTGGCAATATCAGGCGACCTGAGGGAGACCATATCCAACAGACGTAGGAGAGAACCTACTGACTCAGCGTGTGTGTGTGTGTGGTCGAGTCACCGACCACGAATATAGTCCTGATTTTGCAAAATATGTTTGTTTACTCCCTTATACACACACGCACAACTAAAGCTCAAAAGAAGTCGTTGGATTAATGATTTGTTTAATTCAAAATTCTGCTCGTATTTGTTATATTTGTGAGAGGACCCTAAAACATATTCCAGCTTTATCTAGTATACTAGTACGGTAAGAATAACCGAAGCTTCGGTTAACCTTCGAATAACCTGTTCAGACTGCTCTAGTCTAGAAAGATATTAGAAAATAACCTTAGTATTCGGAAGAGCACTGTCAGTGGGGCTTGCTGGTTTATTTGCCAAATAACAAACATCGCTAGAAATTAGTGGTCAAAGTTTTCTTGCTCGCTATCCAGCTGCGGAGCGCCGCTGTTTACGCAGTGGTGTGGCTCGGCAGGAGGCACTATTGTCATGAGCCAAGAAAATTTTGATGGTAAATTTGCAGTGTTTAGATACCTTTCTGTTATACCGTTTTCCAGTCTTCATCTAATTACATAATGAAATATCCATGATTTCGAATATGGTAATATGATACCTCTTATTTTCAACGGAATTGTATGTGAACGAACCATTCATTCGCCCAGACTTGGTTCATAAGATTAATCCTCAGCTGTATTTAGCATTTAAAACGAACGCTTTGTACGATGATAACTAACCAAGTGAAAAGCTGTTATGAGACTAAAATGAACTACCTTGACAGCATGGCACAAAGAACTCTCAAGAGAGTGATTGGTATTCAGTAAATGGTGAAAAGAGAAATTCATATTTTGCTCACTTTATTGTGATTCTGTACTTACGAACGTCTGCTGATTCTTGCATTACTTATTCCACTGCGTATACTCTACCATCAGCGTCTACTATTGACTCCCCCGACGAGTAAAAACATACGAAACAGGTGCGATATGGCGCCGAGCCAGCCGACATTTGGCAGGAACCCACGACAAGCGGCAACACTACTGAGTGATATTCTTTTGATTGTTTCGTAAAAGTTTCCCTCCCCGACGTAATCTATTTCCAAATCGTAAATAACAAGTGTCTGAACAGAGACTGGGTATGCATTACCTTATAAAAGATACTAAGGTTAATTCCTAATACAAGATGAATGCAGCAGCCCGTTGAAACAGTGTGAAGTGATGTATGTTTGCATGTTGGAGACAGCGGGAAACGTATTCAGCAAACATTATAATCAGAGATACTATGCTGGCATTTACCTACCCCCTAACGGTCAGTATCTCCCTAAATAGTTCATATATTCTGTTTTCTTCGTGAGAAAAACTACCAGATCTATAACGAAATACATGTATATATATTTATAAATAGATTTGGCAACTTTATGACAACAATCATGCTACCAACAGCTGAGAAAGGAGACGCCCCCTACGCACGGCCTGTTCAGAATAAACGTCGGATTTTTCACACATTTCTCCCGATTTACATAAGTTTCAGCTGAAATAGACTATTTCCGCATTCAAAACGCCCTGCATGAGGCAAGAATATTTTGTACTGCTCATCTTTATTTCAATACCTCGCTTAGTTTACCGCTTCTTAGCTACTAAATTCAAGTGATGAAGGGGGGTGAGGGAGCTTTGGTTTGACTACAGTTTGTGTAGCCGAAGGGTTATAACACTTACGATAAAGTGGTCGGGTTAGAGTACGGATGATTAAAAGACTTTGGATTCGAATAAGGATAATTATAAGACTTTGGATTCGAATAAGGATGACAGAAGCAACGAGACTTGATCTTGACACTTTAGTCGAACTCTCTGAGCAAGACGCTGAGCACGACTCTACGACACTTGAGCACGACAGTACGACCCTTGGGCGCGACTTTACGACCCTAGGGTATTCTGGGCTGGACCCCATAGGGGTCGTAGCTTCTTTAGCGTCGTGTTTCAGTTCAGACTTAGAACAGTGGTTAGTGTGACAGCCTCGCTGGGAGACGAATGAATGTCCAGTAATGAGCGGACTCCCCACTCCGTCTCCCGCTGTATTCATTTGTCATCGTAATGCTGGCATGTGATGAAAAGGTCTGAATTATGTTTTCTTTTTTAAAATTCAGGTCGATCACCGTGCAAGGGCAAACAGGAAATATATACATTGCTAAGAATTCAGGGAATGAATGACATGGCAAGGAATCTGTGCAGTCTGATTCAGTCAACTGGAGTTGTGAATGAAACCCTCTCACTTCCCATACGGTGTCGTTGTTTGATAAGATACGAGGATGAAAATTACCTTCTTGACTGAAGTGTATGATGTGTTAGAAATAGACCTCATTTTTCTGTTAGATACTATTATACATGATGTGTTTAACCCCTGACAATTGATAGGAAAGTTATACGACTGGCAGCGGGGTAAGTGAACAGGGTACCGAGTAATGTTGTTGTACTGTTGAAACGCTGCCAGGCGACCTAGAATGTTATTGTCACAGTTATTGTTATCCCACAAACTGTAGTTGTAGGATATTAGCACAGCAGAATAGTCAGTTTTTAAAAAGAACTGGGTCCCATTAAGCGGTAGCAATTTCTACCGGAGATGTTTGTACCAAATACCATTTCTCACTTTTCTCACCAGATGTAAGGCCTCCCTGTCAATCTTCTCCATTTATTCCTCTCCACGTTCTCTCTTCTCCCTTCTACCTCGTCCGTATATATTGATATACGTATACTCAATTGTTTATAACTGCACCAAGATCCTTTTTCCAGGAGCCTCACACAGCTCCAAGGCTGCGGTACTTTCAGTAGCAGGGAAATTATAGACTAGTTTGGAGTATGGAGTTCGTTGACGAGACCGTACTCCCAGTGACACAACCAGCCTCGCCAAAGATAACTTTTCGCTTACGGTGCAACCCCATGATGGGGAGTGCTGAGGCGCCTACGTTTGCTCATGCCCCCTGGAGTACTTGGGGAGGCGGGGAAGCGAGAACTCGCCTTATGCAGCCATTCTCTCCATCAAGACCCCTAACAGGACTGGAAAGAGCGTGCTAGGACGAACTGGAAAGAGCGCAGCATCACACACATTAACTTCTTGAGCGGAAGATAATACATCATATTAAAGCAACTTTATTATTTTATCAGATCCACCATACACCAGTTAGACTAAATCTCAGTTTTAAAGTGATACTCAATTTAATTTAGAAAGTGAAATATCTTCTCTTTTCTCTCAAACTTTCCTCAAATACGTACTTCTTTAGTGAGAAAAAAGTATAACAGAAGGTAAAATCACAAATATGTAGATTAGGGCAAATGAAGTTAATAATCACCACACTTTCTATAGATACGAATATATATGTGGATATATGCACATATTCTTTTAAACTATCTGGTGTGTGAAACTACTTTTTTTTTTTGTAGCAAGCAAGATGTGTATGAATCCCAGTTACTATTTCCTCTTTGCTCTAGACGACACCACATTCATTCGGGGTCTCGGTTCTGACCACAGGCAGAATGATGGACGGAGACGAATAAGTAGACAGGCCTCGACCCCTCTCCGAGTGGGCCCACGAAGTGGACAAGAGGATAATCTGTATTAAGCGTAACTAAAATTGAGGTGAAATAAAAGTCAAGATCGTAAATCCCTGAAAGAGTTTGGAGTTGAAGTGAAATTTACAAGCGCTATTTACAATTATATTGAACATCCCTAGTGCAAAGGTGAAATCCCAGTATGAGTACCCTAAGATTTTTGACCACGCTAGGGAAATAAGAAAAATAAAAAGTCATTAAAACAGATATACATACATACCCGTGCAAGAAGTGAAAAACAGGTCACTTTCATTAGATTTTGCTACGTTACGGAGTATTAAGAATAGACATGCGTCATTCATTGTTTACACATACACGAGCATGAAGGCACTACAGACAACGTAGGTTCAAGTATGAAAATTAGGATGCAGAAATAGACGCCACTGACATGGTCGGTACGACCACAACTTACATCAAGTCCAAACACAATTCCTGAGAGCTATCGGAAGTACTTTGCCTGTCTACCAGCTGCTGTCTGCTGAGTGCCAAGGCGATAGCGCTTAAGGAGACAAGAGCGTGAATACCGTTGTAGTATGATAAATTAATAAAGTTAATTTTTGATATATACATAAGCGATATGATGAATATAGGAAATAAAACCGCTAAAATCTTGAAACAGAAAAAAATAATTAAAACACACAGCTTTAAATGTTACAGCTCAGAAGGTCATCACAGAGCGCTGAAGTACGCACACATCACCCGTTTCAGAATGATAACAGATCAACGTCACTAAAACATCACCAAGAGAACTAACAGTTTGTAAAAAAACAGAGGAACTTTCTTGCAATTTATCGACAACAGGTGAATGCCGGTCCACGACGCCAACATTGCTAAAATACTATGAGGGACCAGAGTTCAAGCCTAGCACCCTTGGGTACGCTGTTCGCTCTATTGTGGGAAATTGCTTGACGTATCAAATTACATGTTTTTCCCCTGACGCCGGGCACTCTGGGAGACACACGTAACAGCAGCAGGGTAAGAGCTGACCTTGAAGAGTATTGAGTTACCAGAACAAAGAAAGTGTGTGAGTATCAGGTGAAAAGGTATCATAAATGATATGACGTGATTCGCTCGATGGCTCTGAGAGATTAAGGAAGCGTCTGCTTGGGAAGTGTGAGTCGTTCTGGCTGTCCTTAGTTTTAAAAAGATTCTTTTTGGTCACAGAGGCTGGGTGGGGTAAGCATCTAAGTACGGCAAATGAATGTAAATGACTCTCCTAACTTTTTGGTTAACGGGACCGTTCAAAAGTCATATGTAACCATTCAATGTGCTGGAGTAATTGCGTATTTTATTGCCTCTTTACACAGGAGATATTCTTACACGCGCGGGGCCCCCTAATCTTGAACTGATTTTATGATCATGTTGCTTTTACAACAAGAGCCATTTACAGTTTCATGAACCATCGTTTTCATTAAATTAGTACTTTTTCACGTCCTGACAAGCTACTTGTTTTGCTTTTTGTTATAAAGTCTGGTTATTCTGTCAGTGCTCATCATGAGGAGCTGTTCACTGCCGACTTCATCCGAGTTAAAGATTTCGGGGTCATGATTAGGTCACTCCTAATTCTTCTCTCCTCCAAGGGGAAGTATATGTATTTATATGTGTGTGTGTGTGTGTGTGTGTGTGTGATAGAAATGAAAAATATTGCAAGATATTTCGAAGAATTTGATGACACCATTTGAACTCATTAACTGAGAAATTACATTTCTCGGGATCTTCTTTGAAGAATGATGAAACCTAAAAAAATAAAAGATGAAACACGGAGACGGACTGTTACAATTTTCATTCAAAAAGTACTTTTACATATGGGTCGGCTGACCTCTTGCACCAGTGTGTCTGGCATCTCATGAGACTCAGTGTTGTGCTCGGTGAGTGGTGCACCCACGGATGGCGTGTTTAGTAACAAGCAACAAAGCCTGTGTGGAAGGCTTAACTAAGACTGGCTTAACGTAGTTGAGACAAATGTTTATGTCACAGGCTCCTAGCCTTTAAAGTCTGTTGTGGGTCTGAGGAGCGTTCTGGCACTTAGTGTAATCATCTTGAAGAATTGTTCAGCATCCACGGTTTTGTGTTTTTAAGGATGTGGCCTTTCGTGATAGGCGAGGTGCCATACAGGAGCTGTATATTCCAGTCTCTTTTTTTCTAGCGACAGATATGGAACGAGCAAAACAAGCACCTGTCAAAGGTCATCTCGGGTAAAAAGAAAAAAGGGAAAACGATAAAGAACGCAGAAATTAATCAGGGCTTCACATATATTTACAGACTTGACTCTCAGAGGTGAAAAGATTATGGGAAGAAGGAAAGACGATAGGAGGAAGGGAATTCCACAATTCAGCTGTTCTAGGGAAAAAGGAGGTATCAGAACTGTCAATCCTTGAGAAGCTGGTCTCAACGCAGCAAGTGTGGGAAACAGAAGCCAGACACGTCCCTCGGGTACAGACGTAAGTGGCAGGGACACAAGCTGACTGCTTTCGAGAGCAATGGCAAGTATACATATTTTTCCTATACCTTTATAGTGTCAGTGTATGATTACTATTTGTGTAAACGGGGAGAGACTTTTACACTTGTGTTACCTACGTCGTTTAACCTTATATTTTTGCACAATATCTTTACTCCTGTGTGTGTACCTACAAGCCAGCACGCCCCAGCTTAAGCCAAGTACCCATTTATCGACTAGCCCCGAGGGGAGGATGAACACCCTGGTTTGGTACTGGCCGTCTGTATGTTACAGGATGAACGAGTAAAATGATAGACTGCCAATGCAGGGGTCGCAATCGACGTTGCTTGAAGTGTGCGTATAACAGAAGTCAAAATCTTCCTCCATTACAGTGGTAATGCAATACAGTCGTGATGGATGCCCACCTCTCTTTCATCGTGCGACGGTAGTCCAATGGTCAATTTGGCCTTCCTTGGTAAATGGATCCGAGGAGAACTTAAAGAGTAAATACTGCAAACGTATGAGTGAAAATGCAAACTGTATTGGCCTAACACTTACGTGTATATTTTATCATGTTATAGTGAATATGAGTGTTAAGTGAAGATGACGGTGTAATGAAAATGACCTTTGAAGTAAATTTGGGTTATTCAAGCGAATAGTTAAGATGATCTGGTGGCGTCTCCTTCCGTGGTGAGGATGATGGTGAGTGACAGTGTAAACGGGACCTTACTACGTATGCTTGGACACTGTTGGCGTTTCTCGTTAGTGCTGTCATTACTATTATTATTATTATTGTCTTTATTATTATCATTATTATTATTATTAATATTATTATTATCATTATTATCATTATTATTATTACTATTATCACTATTATTATTATCATTATCATTAATATCATTATTATTATTATTATTATCATTACTACTGTCATTATCATTATCATCATCATTGTTATTATTATTATTAGTATTATTATTATTATTATTATTATTATTATTATTATTATCATTATTACACACAGACGCATACACGCGGCTTCACTAAACAGCTCTTCTCCAACAAAACTAATAAGCACCGAAAACAACCTGAGCCCAGCCAAGTATTTTCTCCCCAACAACAAAGTTCTTGCACACGGAAGCCTGAGCCACATGGGCTTAAGGCCGGCCACGTGCTGGGTACTCACGAATTCCGGGTCGCTGTTTGCACTTGCTCTGGTCTTGTGACACAGTGGAAGGAGGAAGTTGTTTAAGATGCCTTTGGGGAGCTTGGACCTCCGAGTCGCGGAGGAAGTGTTGACTCGTTACTGTTGCCAGGGGAATGGGAAGGAGGGAGTGGGATAGTTGTTTTGGAGGTTTGCGGTGGAAGGGTGGTGATGTTGAGGATGGGATGGGATGGGATGAATGCTCTGGCTCTGAAGATGGATTGATATCGACAGTAGTAGTAGTAGCAGCGCTAGCAGCTATCGGTGTCACTAACGGTAATAGCTGTGCTAAAAGCTATCAGTGTAACTAGCAGTAATAGAAGTGCCGGTAGCTATCAGTGTAACTAGCAGTAATAACAGTGCTAGCAACTAGTGTATCTAGCAGTAATAGCAGTGCTAGCAGCTATCAGTGTGACTAGCAGTAATAACAGTGCTAGCAACTAGTGTATCTAGCAGTAATAGCAGTGCTTGCAGCTATCAGTGTGACTAGCAGTAATAACAGTGCTAGGAATTAGTGCATCTAGCAGTAATAGCAGTGCTAGCAGCTATCAGTGTAACTAGTAGTAATAACAGTGCCAGCAACTATTAGTATATATAGCAGTAATAGCAGTTCTAGCAGCTAACAGTGTAATTAGTAGTAATAGCAGTGTTAGCAGCTATCTATGTAACTAGCTGTAAAAGCAGAGCTAGTAGGTAGAGTGGCTTTGCTATTGCTTGTAGTAAAAAGAGGAAGGAAGCAGCTCCACAGACAGTTACTCAATATTCTTTTTTTCTCCATGTCATGACTTGGTAAAAATGGTGAAATTACATTTAAAATCATTTGGGTACAAATGCGATAGTCATCAATTATGATAAGGTAATTTGTTCGGCACACAGTGTGCACTTGATAACAGACTGATTATTTCGCAAATGATGAAGGGACACACACACACACACACACACACACACACACACACACACACACACACATACACACACTCACACACACACACACACACACACACACACACACATACACATAACAGAATGGTCCAGTGTCTCAAAAAGAAGCAAACAAACCCATTCCAATTTTCAACAAAGCCCTGTTACGATAATCTCCTTCATACCTGCCAAGCTATCTCTTGCTGGCCAGGACCTTGACACATACGCTCGATATAAAGGTAATATCCCATACTTCCACGCACTTTCCAACACTCACGTTAGAACTTCGTGGATCACTCACTGGCTGATAACCCCAGAAAAAATAAGATAATAGGTGTCGGCACATTTTTTTTCTCATTTTCGTGGCTTCTGTCTTCAAAACCTGTAAACCCAGCAAAAATCCCTGATAACAGACATGAGTTTTTCCGTAGATTCGATCACATTCACGATCTTTTTTTCTTTGTCTGCGATGCTGATGGTGTCTGACATTCATGCAGATCTGCATTTCATTTTATTCTATTTCATTCTTCGTGGGAAAGGTCGAGGATTGAAAAGGAAGTTGGAGATAAGGCAAAATTTGATCAGACGACGCATGGAATCGGAGCGGCGTCCGCCCGGCCTCTCTTGAACGGGACAACAAGACCCTACCTCGTTTCTTCATCTCTTGGAGGAATGTGTAGCCGCTGAGTATGGATGGTTTCCTTCAAGTTCCACAAAGTTAGTAACTGATGTTATGATGCAGTTTTGCCATATATTTCGCCCATGACAAACCCTCCAGGTAAGCTCTGAAGCAGACGCGGAAATAAGCTCAGATTGCACCACAGAATATCGTCTTTTCGTAACTGTGTCGTCAGAAGCCAGTAGCGGTTCTCTAGACCTGTCCCCACCTCCTTCAGCGACAGGCCATCTGATCCCGATGTATGTGTTCAGAGATTTTGGTGGTTATCTCTTTTACGAGCGGCGCGAGAGTAACTTATCAACATCATGGAAAAATTATATCACGGGGAGTGTTAAAGTTAGTAGAAACACTACACCACCTGGAGTGATCACGTCAGAGAATGTTAGGTTAGGTTAGGCTAAGGAAGATGATAGGTTTAGTATTTTCTGGGTTCGTATTGTGTTTCTTTTCACATCTATATGTTAAGAAACACACGAACAACCTAAGGAGCCCACTCTAACCTGGCCAAACGTAACATAACTCTAGAGTGATCGCTGCAGTTAATTGTAGAATTGTGGAATGTATGGACTTCCGTGGTGTAGCGGTTAGCGGCGCTGACCGTGACGAAGTCACTGGCCGCCCGGGGTCGAGCGCATAGGTTCGAATCCTGGTAGCAGTAGTCGGTCCACAGTCAACCCAGCTGTTCATCCTTCCCCTTGGGGTTGGTCGATTAAATGGTTACCTAGCATAGGCAAGGATATATATATATATATATAGATATAGATATTTTTTTTTTCAAACATATTCGCCTTTTCCCGCGTTAGCAAGGTAGCGTTAAGAACAGAGGACTGAGCCTTAGAGGGAAAATCCTCGCTTGGCCCCCTTCTCTGTTCCTTCTTTTGGAAAAGT
>JAYMFT010177646.1:0-12112 GCA_038088735.1 Panulirus argus
CCCCATGACGCCGGGGACTAGGGGCCATGGCCATAGATTGGACGGGCATTGTCATTATGAGCTTATAAATGTTAGAGTGGATAGGAATTGGCAAGAGTACTTATGTGAAAAAAAAGTAATAATAAGAAGCAAGGTATGATTAGGTGTGTGGTGCTTGGAAGATGTTAGAATATGGAAGCTGAGGATGGATTCAGAGACTTTGGAAATGGTAGATGTTAAAGCAGTAGGACGATAGTTTGAGGGGTCAGAATAGTCACCCATCATAGGGATGAGATGTATCAATGCATGCTTCCAAGGAGAAGGAAAAGTTTTGGTTTTTAAGCAGATACTGAACAGATGAGCAAGCACAGGTGCAAGTTCAGAGGCACACTCTTTGAATACACAGGGATGGATGCCATCAGGACCATAAGCCTTGCTTGTGTCCAAAGAACGAAGTGCCTTTCTAACAGTCAGAAAAGAGATTACAGGAAGAGGCATAGGATTAGGAAGAGGAGCATCAAGGGGTGAAGGAATGTTAGAGTCATTCAAGGTGGAATTAGATTAGAAACAGGAATCAAAGAGAGTTGCTTTGTCTAAGGGAGAGACAGCTATAGTACCGTAAGAACGGAAAAGTGAAGGGAAGGTAGAGTGACAGAAGTTGTTAGAGATGCCCTAAGCTAAAGACCAGAAAGACCTATCAGTGGATGACATGGAGAGGTTATCACACTTCTTTTGAATAAAGAAAAACTTTGCCTCACGGATAACATAAAGGCAGTGATTATGAGCTGTGATAAAAACTGAATAGGTGCCAAAGGAAGGAGACTTTCCAAGCCCGATATGCCTGATCCCTTGCCTGAAAGGCCTCAGAACTGGAACAGTTGAACCATGGATTGGATGAAGAGTTTGTCTTGGAGGAAGAGGGGATAATGGCTTCCATTCCCTCAAGAATAACCTCTGCCATGCATTTGGCAGAGACAGAAGCATCACCACATAAGAGACAGTAATTTACCCAAGGAAAGTCAGAAAAGAAGTTACTTAAGGTATTCTAGTCAGCTTTGTTCAGTTGCCAATATTTACGCTTAGAAGGGACTGCTAGAAGGGGAGGTGCCATTAGAATATATACATTTATGAGAGTGCGATCAGATGAACTAATTGGGAGGAAGATTGTGTATTTACAGTGGGATGGCCTAGAGGTGAAAGATAAATCAAGAATATTCGGAGAGTGGTGATCAAATGAAGTGTAATCAGATGAACCAATTGAGGGCGAGATAGTGTATTTACAGTGGGATAGACCAGAATATTAGGAGAGTGGTCACAGCAGTCAGGAATATAAAGAATTAACAGTTAAAAGATGAAATTTATGCATAATCACTGCTGCCACTTTTGCAAATTTCAGATGCAGTAATATAGATTTATAGGGTGTAGAAACAGCCAGAAATTTAAGAAACTGATGCACCACTGAATGGACATGAAGTTTGTAGGTAGGTAAAGAATGTGGTCCATCATTTAGAAAAAGAGACCTCAATGATGAGTCTCTCTTTAGACAGCCATATGCTTCTTCCATTTTTATGTTGCTGAATGTGACAGCTGTATTCTGTTTTCATGAATATTTTTCCTTTGCATGTCCTTCCTCCAACTGCATACTGTGAAATTATTCCCTTCTTTTCTCTTGACTTTGATGTACTGCATTAGTCTTAAAAAGTTTCCTTCTATAACACTGAATTTTATCTAAGTTTATACCTCTGTGACCCAGGATTCCCTTCTGTGGAGCTCCTGCATGAACAGACATTGAAGAAAATAAGGTTCATTTCAACTATATTTTTTACTCAACAGCTCCAGAGATTCCTGCTGGATACAGGTGTCAGAATATTGTCGGATTTGTGGAAGAGTTAGTGGTGAATGATGATCCAGAGTATCAGTGGATAGACAAGATTCGTACTCCTCGTGCCAGCAATGAAGCTCGCCAGACTCTTTTTTCTAAACTATCTGGGGAACTGCAGCGCCGTATTGGGCTAAAGGTTCTGGAACTTGGTGGAAATGCTGTGATTGGGTAAAGCTTTTTTTGGCCTTCTTTGTCTTGTCTTATATTTACTTTGAATGAAATGTCCTGCTTTATATCCAGATTTGTTTGTTTCTGACTGCCAGGTGACCTATTCTCCAAATTTTAGCCATTGTCTCGTAGAACTTCTTATTGTATTACATGCACTGCATGTTTTATAATATTGATTTATGCTCCCTTCTCTCATGCTAGTGTACTGCTTTAGTTTTGTTTTCCATTTCTCTGGTAGTGTATTTGAAATGCAACCAAGACAAAATTCAAATAATTTTGATACAGTTATGAATATTTGCTATTTCATATTATGGACTTCACAATAACTAGCAGTTTAGATACTTGCCTTTGATCTTGAGGAGTCACTTAGCATAAATGCTAAACACTCATTACAAACATAGGTAATCCCCCAAACAGTATGTTCAACTTCATATGAAATTATGTTTGCCAGGAGTTTACTAGTCATGGACTAATTTGATCTGATTCTTTGTGTTAATAGCAGCAGGCTTTGTTGCCAACTGGTCTTAGTTCATACAGCTGGAGTTAGTTGACATATAATTTATTCAGTTAAATCAGTCTGTTGTTCAAGTTTATATCAGCTGTGCAGAAGCCCTGCTGTTGCAGTAATTGATATTTTGAATGTTTGGTCACATCTTACATATTCAAATTAAAGGAAGGAAATGTTGATAGTTCTCTTCTAGACATGTATATTGTTATTTTTTCATCAGTCCATCTATCTGTATATCAGTTATCTGTTTTTCCCAGGGAATGGGGGTGGGGAAATGACCATTGCAGAAAATTTTCCAGGTTGCCCTATACAAACAAACTTCCCAAGTATACTCCATCCCCCTCAGTACTAACTAGGTCCTTTTCCCTTACCATTCCCTCCTAGGATGTTGGATGTCTTGAACTCTATTTTACTTCTATCTCATTCCTATCTGTTTTCTTAGTCCTATCTGTTTTATCTACCAACCTATCATTAAGCATCTCTCCATCTACCTACCTATCATTATGCATCTCTCCATCTCTCCACATAACCAAACCACTGTAAGGTATTTCTCCTAACTCACTCTATGACATCACACCTCGTATCTTTTCCCCGACTTGTCATCATGCATCTCTTCACATGATCAAACAACTTAAAGGTACTTCTTTTAATTCACTCTGTTGTGATATAAAGCTGAATGCTGTTTCATCTCTTAGTCATCTGACATCTATACATTGTGCCATTACTTACTCCATCCCCTCTTCTAGCACTGCAACTACCTCTCAAATTACTCATTACAACATCATGAATTCTTGAACTGTGGTGCACTCTACATCCACATATCACTCCCATAACTTTGGGTTGGCAGAAATATGTGAGTGTTTTTTCTTAAATTTTTTCATATAAGACCTCCATTTCCCACATTAACAAGGTAGCACCAGGAACAGACAAAGAAATGGCCTCATTCACTCACATGCCCTCTCTAGCTGTTATATATATTGCAATGAAACCAGAGCCCCAGGTCCCACAGATCTCTCCATGGTTTCTTGACAGCTTTATATGCCCTGGTTCAGTCCATTGACAGCAAGTTTCTCCCCTTATACCACATCACTCCATTTAGCTCTTGCCTCATACTCTCCTGCATGTACAGGCCCCAAACTATCAAAGCATGTTTCACTCCATCCTTCCACCTCCCCCTTACTTATCCCCTCTTTCTTGTTCCCATGACATCTGAAATGTATATCCTCTTACTCATCCTTTTCATAATTCCATACCATTTCAGCATACCCTCTTCAGCTCTTGTACTTACTTCTCTTACTACCATGCCTCTCTTACCCTATCATTTTTAATTTGATCAAGCCCCTCCACATCACATATTGTCCTCATTCATTTCATTTCCAGCACATCCACTCTCTTCTTTACATTATGCTTAGGGCCCGTGCTTCACATCTAAGCAGATCCAACAGCTCATCTATACCATCAAATACATCCATCTTTGCCCTTAAAGACAGTGAACTGTCTTTGAATAAATAATAAATGCACCTTTAGATAAAGAAACAACAACAGCATAGTGTAAATACTGGCACCTCAGCAAAGCTGACTGGTATAACTTATGTAACTTCTTCTCTGACATTCTTTGGGTAAATTACTGTCTCTTATGTGGTGATGCTTCTGTTTCCACCAAATGCATAGCAGAGGTTATTCTTGTGGGAATGGAAGCATCTATCCCCTCTTCTTCCAAGACAACTTCATCCAATCCATGGTTCAGCCATTCCTGTTCTGAAACCATTCAGGCAGGGGATCAGGCATATCAGGCTTGGAAAAACTCTCCTTCCTCTGGCACCCATTCAGCTTTTATCACTGCTCATGATCACTGTATTTAAGTTATCCATGAGGCAAAGTGTGATAACCTCTCCTCGTCATCCACTGATGCATATCTCTGGTCTTTAGCTTAGGTCATCTTTAACTTCTGTTGCTTTACCTTTCCTTCACTTTTCCATTCTGACGGTACTATAGCTGTCTCTTCCATAGGCAAAGCAATTGTCTTTGGTTCCAGTTTCAACTCTGATTCCACCTTGGATGACTCTAACATTCCTTCGCCCCCTAATGCTCCTCTTACTAATCCTATGCCCCTTCCTGTAATCTCCTTTCGGATTGTCGGAAAACCGCTTCTTTCTCTGGACACAAGCAAGGCTTATGGTCTTGAAGGCATCCATCCCTGCATACTGAAAGAGTGTGCTTTTGAACTTGCACCAGTCCTTGCTCGTCTGTTCCATTTCTGTTTGAAAAGAAAAACTCTTCCTTCTTCTTGGAAATGTACATTAATACATCTCATCCCTGAGAAGGGTGGCCATTCTGACCCCTCTAACTATCGTCCTATTGCTTTGATATCTACCATTTCCAAAACCTTTAAATCCCTCCTCAACTCCCATATCATTAAACACCTCGAAAATCACAGTGTTCTCTCTGATCACCAGTTTGGCTTTCATAAGACAACATCCACTGGTGATATTCCTTCCTGTCTTACTAATGTCTGGTCATCATCCCTGAAAGTTTTTGGAGGGTCATATGTAGTTGGCCTGACATATCCAAAGCTTTTGACAAGATGTGGCATCATGATCTCATCTCTAAACTCCCCTCTTTTGGCTTCCCTCCCTCACTTTGCTCCTTCATATCTGGTTTTCCCTCTGGCCGATCTATCTCTGTGGTTGTTGATGGATCAGCCTTCCATCTTTTCTCCATCAGCAGCGGAGTCCCTCAAAGTTCTGTTCTGTTTCCTACACTTTTTCTCCTTTTTTTTCAACGATTTCCTCTCCTCCACAAATAATCCAATGCACTCATACGCTAACGACTCAACACTGTATTCATCCACATCCTCCAAGACTGCTCCCTCTTCTCTCACTCGATCTGCATCTCATCTTGACACAGCTCCCTTGATAAACTCAGACTTGGACAGGATATCTCAGTAGGGTGGATGAAATCTGGTTTAATGCCTCCAAGACCCAATTTCTACCCATCTCTGTATCGAAAACTCTTCACAACTCTCGTCTCTCCTTTCATACTGAACTAGGAGGTAGAGCTGTAAACAGGGAGGACTGTGAATTGATTCAAAGAGATCTTATTAAACTTACTAGCAGAGTGGTCAGACAGATCAGGACTGTGAAATGATTCAAAGAGATCTTAACTTACTAGCAGAGTGGTCAGACAGATGGCAAATAAAGTTTAATGTAGGCAAGTGTAAAGTTATGCACTTTGGAGAAAAGAATATATGTTATGACTACAAACTATTCTGAAACTCTCTAACTAAAGTAAATGAAGAAAAGGACCTTGGTGTTGTCATTAGCAACAATCTGAAGTACACTAATCAGTGGCACGCAGCAAGTAAAAAAGGCAACCAAATGTTAGGTTTCATAGCCAGGAACATAGATTACAGAGCACCAGAAATAATTCTTACACTTTAAAATTCTCTAGTAAGACCTCACTTTGAATATGCAGTCCAGTTTTGGTCCCCAAACTATGAAAAAAGACAAGAAAAAAATTAGAGCAAGTACAAAGATGCATGACAAAAATGATCCCATCCCTTAGAAATCTGGCATATGAAGAGAGGCTAAAACGTTTGGATCTCTTCTCCCTTAAAAAATGTAGACTTCGCGGCAACTTAATCCAAGTGTTCAAAATTCTGAACAAGTTTGATATCGTAAATCACGAATATCTTTTCGAAATACAAGAAATGTGGTTACCGAGATTAATGGAATAAAACTCAAAGCTAAAAGGTGTATTACGGAATTGGGAAAGAGCTTCTTTTCCAATAGGTGTGTTGAGCACTGGAATAAATTACTGTCAGACGTTGTGAGTGCTGAGACTATAAATACCTTCAAAAGTCCTTTAGTCAAGTACTTTATAAATTCAGTTATACTCTGAGAAAAATGCCAGAAATAAACTGCATAAATGTCAATGGTAATGGGGACAGTAGAAGGCTAATGTGCACCAGTGGGGAATCAGTGATAGCTTGAAAGAATTGCTGAGTGGAATTAATATTTTCTTGTCAAGTTAAACTTTTTTTTTTTCCCAGACAACCCAGTTGTGGGCCAATCAGGCCTCCTGTTGTCTGTCTTTCTCATGTAAACTCATGTAAACTCATGTAAAACTTCTTTTCCTATGAGTAAAGGAACAATAATAGCTTTCACCCAATCCTCAGGTGTAACCATTTGCTTCCATGCTACATTACATATCAAATGCATTCACTTTCTCACACCTTTTCCTCCATACTTCAACATCTAAGCTGTTATCCTATTCACTCCATGTGCCTTTCCTGCCCTCAAGCTCATTGTCTTCCTTTTCACCTTCCATCTTGCTTTAGCCCCTGCACTTGTATCCTTAGCCTTCCATCCTCCATACCCATGCATGTTACAACTGCTGCCTTATCCTCTCGCACATTTGTTAGTTCCTCAAATTACTCTTTCCATCATCCTTTCACTTCCTCTTCTTGATTCAGCAACTCACCTTCCTTACTTTTGACATTTACATTTCCACTCTTACATCCATCTTTTTCCTTTTTCTCCTTTTTCCAGTACAATTTCTTATTTTCCTTAAACTTTTCACTTTTCCTCATCTACTCTTTCTGTGCTCTCCTGTCTGCTTACACACCTTATATTCTTCTCTCGTCCTTTGCTGAACTTCCACTGGTTCATTCCTTTCAAGCAATATACCATATGCCTTTTTTTTTTTTTTTTTTTTTTTTCACCACAGCATTTCCAATCTCATCCATCCACAATATATTTCCCTTTTTGTTCTTATATCTCAAAGTCTTGTATCTATCAACTAGTTCTACAACATAAATCTACTTAGATTAAAAAGAGGTGAAGATTTTGAGTGATTAGGGCCTGAACATGTAGGAGGGTGTAAGTCATGCACAGGGTAAGGTGAATTGGAACTGCATTATACAGGGGGTGACTTGCTGTCAGTTGTCTGATCCTGAGCATGTGAAGCAGCCTGGTTGTGGATAGATAGCTGTGGTTTCAGTTCACTGCACATAACAGCTTTGCACAGTGACAGTATTATAACCAGTAAGCTTAAGTGGTGCTGCCCCTGCATCATGGGCTCAAAATTGGGAAAGTTTTGAATTTCAGTGCCTCAAGGGGATACTAGTTTTCTGGAGAATGCAAGTCTCACCCTGACTTCTAGTGGTAACAGCATATATACGCTGTTAGGGGTGGAACAGAAGGGGTAGGCATTGCCCATCTCCATCAGGGAAGTAGTAGTAGTAGTAGCAGTAGTGGTTTTTTAAATATAGACAAATACCTAAGGTGAGCTGGGGTTTTAGTTTTTCAAAAAATTTGGTAGCCCTGCTGTCTCTGGGAAACACTGCATTGGAATTGCCCTCTGCCAGTGGCCTGATAAGGATGAGGCACAAAGAGCTAAGAAGTGGTGCCAGTTATGCCGAGAATCAAAAGGGACAAATGAATGAGGGTGATGACGCTGAATGTAAATAGGATGACTGGTGAGAGTAAAAGCTTGTGGAAAAATTTAAAAGTTGTAGTTTGGATGTGCTGGGGACTGGGGAAGCCAATATCCCTGGGCTGTATTTATGGAGTGAAAATGAAAATGATGAATGCAAGTTATTTGATGGGAGGGCTTGGAAGGAGGAGTGATATGGACAGTAATGAATGAAAATTACCAGAGAAGAGGGAAAGAAGGATGTGCAATTGTGCCATCACCAAGAGTATGGGAGGGTGTTACAGAGCATGGATAGAATGGATCAATAATAGTGTGGAAGAAAGGAGATATTGGAATTGTGAAGTATGCTTGGATATGTGTATATGCACCTTTGAATATGAAGACTATGCAAGGTAAGGATGAAATAAAGTTTTTCTGGAGAAATTTGAATGGCTGTATAAATAGTTTTGTGAAGGAGAGAAAGGTGGTTGTAATGGGTGATATGAATGTGAAGGTGGAATGAAATGAAACTGGTGAGGTAGTTGGTAAATGGGGAGTGCCTGGAGGAAAGGAGAATGGAAGTTATCATGTGGATATCTTTGCTGAGAGGGGTTCATTCCTGCAAGCACTTTTTTTCAGCACAAGATGATCCACAGGTATACATGGATGAAAAGAGCAAAAGGAAGAATGGAGAGGTACAAGTGTTGGCAAGAGAAAAGATGAATCAGAAAGAATGCAAGGAGGAGTGTGTAAGGAGGGTGACTGAAATTTAGATGGATGTGCAGTGATTGTAGGGATGCAGTCACTTGTGAATGAAGTGTTGAAAATGTTTAGAGAAAGACTGTTAAAAGTTGTAGAATTAGTAGTTAGAAGAAAAAGGTATCTCGTTTTGACACAACTTTCTCAAAACACTCAGACTTAGGCAGGATATTGCAATAGGTTAGATAAAATTTGGTTGAGCTTGATGCCTTCAGGACCTAGTTCTTGCCCATTTCTACTGAAAATTTCTCACAACTTTCCTCTCTCCATCAGTGGATGTGTAATTCCACCTCTTGACTCAGTGAACATTCTTGGTATTACTTTAACATCTACCCTATCTTGGAAGCCTCACATTATGGAAATAGCTGAGTCTGCCTCTAGGAAAATATAACCTGTGTTTAGATGTTGAAATTATTTTTCTTCTAAGCAGTAGCTCCATCTATACAAAGGATTGGTCTGTCCTTTTGTGGAGTGCTGTTCTCACATCTGGGATGGTTCTAGCACTGCATTGTTACATGACAGAGTTAAGTTGAAAGCATTCTGACTTTTCAGTTCTCCCAAGCTAACTTCAAAATTTGACCCATTTACCCAACACTGCAATCTGGGTTCACTATCCCACTTCTACAAGTATTACTTAGGTTTCTGCTTCTGTCTCCACAATAAGGTAGACCGCACAATACTTAGCAAGCTGCAGTATCACCTGATTACTGTATGGCCATTGACATCACAAAGGTGGGCTGTTTTGTAAGCTGCCTCTTCCCTTACACCTTGAAACTTTGAAACTCTGCAATCTTATGATTTAAACTATAACTAAGACTAAGCACACTTTAAAAGACAGGTTTTTAACTTTCTTCAAAATGTGTAGATACTTTTCCTTGTCTCTTTTTTCACCCTTTCACAAACCTATATATGAGGCCAAGCCATGGTATGAACTTTTGTTCGAGACTAGAGCCTCCACCATAGAAAAATGATAGTTTATACATAGACCAACAAGAAACAACCATACCATTGATTTACCCCTGAGAAATGTCATAACACTCATCACAGACATTGAGGTTAACAAAACTAGCATTTCAGTTCCTATATTGATGAATATGGACACAATGTTACAAGGGATGTTGTAAGCATGTGGACAGGCATAAATTTCTGTATTCACAAAATGAATTTGAGTGAAATCAGTATTCTGATAGCAAATACAAAGTGGAGTGAGCTTCCTAACAAAGTTAATGCAAAAACATATACAATACATTTTTTTACTATGGTACTTTGCAGAGCAAATATTTACAAGATTAGTACCAGGTATGTGGAATTATAATGATATAAAGAAACACATACAAAGAGACAGGAAGCTCAAGATGAATAAAGAAAATGGAAGAAAAAATTTAGGTATGCAGTAAGCAAGAGATCAAGTAAAAGAACTAAAAGAAAAATAAGAAATGCTGAGAGAAAAAATTAAATCACATAGAAGAGTACAGAGAGTGAATAAGGAAAAGTAATATACATCATGGAACAAAATGCAAAAGTTCTACTTGCTTTCTCTATATGAATAAAGCAAAGGACAAAATTTAGAAACTGTACCTTTTAAAGTGTGAGATGATTATAAGAGTGACCCACAATAATTGGTCAAGTGCAGATCAACCAGTATGTCAGTATTCAGTTCAAAAATAAAAAAAAATGTAGATGAATTATTTAATACCTTTCACAAGCTTGCCCTTACAAATATTAATGTAACAGAAAGGGACTTGATTGAAGCAATTGACTAACTTACAATCTCATCAAGGAGCTTCTCACTACAAAGAAGTCCATTATTTCCTTACTATTGACTGTAAGACAGCATTGAAACTGCAGGAGCCCCATAAAAGGTGCCCTGGGATTATATACATAATCACTGTAAAGAATTGTTCGTTTTTTTTGTATATCTACTTTCTTAACTAGGAGTGACTGGTAGATGTTGCCAGATACTTAATATCCATTGGCTTTTTAGACATACTTCTAAAGCTGTGATTACAACAGTGTAGAGTCAACTGATACAATTAGCAGCCAAAATTTTTATGATAAACAACCTGGTATCAACAAAGATGTAGCAGTTATCTTTCCTAACCGTGACACATTCATGGCATAGGTTCAAATCCTGGTTGTGGCAGTTGGTCCACAGTCAGCCTAGCTGTTCATTCATCCCTAGGGGTTGGTCGGTAAAATGGGTACCTGACTCAGGCTAGAGTATACATATCGTTAATGGGATGGCCTTGATTAGGGCCTCAGCTGCCCGTGCCATCTCAGGTAACATAAAGAAATATTTCAAAGTAGAGACAGTCACTAAAAGTTAAAGTTTTAAGGATAATTCTATCTTACAGATCATATATTAGTATTTTGTAGAAAGCTTTAAGTTAAGCACTGATGAAGTATGGGCTTGAGGGTAAATAATCTTGAAGTAATTTTTCTTTTCGCCTTGCAGGTATCGCCAATATTTTGATCTGGAGGGAGAAACAGGCATTGTAGTCCGTGGCTTAGGATCAGCGGTAACACTGGTTCGGCTTCACTATGAGTCCAGTACAACAGGAGGAACAACCCATTCCCCATCACCTTTGCGGGAGATCACAGCACAGAGGGAGTAAGTGCAGAGCAATGTTTCCAAGGCCTCATTGATTTCATCTTAAGGATCTTTATGAATAGACTTTTATTTTCCTTATATTCATAGCAGACAATGAAATAACTTTATGATATTTATAGTTACTGCATAGTATAGCTGAAGGACACATATAAAGATAATCAGATATTAAAAGGAATTAAGATGGATATCATATGTAATCGCCAGTAGGTTAATTCAAATAAGGAAAAAGGCCCAGACTTCAAGACTAGAAATAAATAAATAATGAGATATCTTTTACAACATTAAAACTACTGGATAAATCATTGTCATAAGTAGAACGTGTTCACTGTTTAGAATTTTTTTTTTCTCCAGTCCATATTAAGGCCAGGCCTTAATTGAAACACAGGGAGGTTAATGAAAGGGAGAAAGAAGAGACAAGGCAAAGAATTTACAGAATTTTGAAAAAACGGTGAAAAGATACATTTCTTGTACTGCTGTCCAGTCAGTTTTACCTTGGGTCTTGGAAACCTAAGTTAATCTAATGGTTGATATAATCTTACATATACATTGGATGTAAAGAAATTCTTGGTATTGTTTCTATGTCCTCCATAGTAACAGATCTAGTCTTGCCTGCTGGAAGATTAAAAGAGTATATATATAGTGTAGAATGGCAGAAGATGAGAGCAAATGAAGTGAGTGGAGTGGGTGAGGAATGGGATGAAATTAGGGAAGCTGTGATGGAATTTGCAAGAGATGCATGTGGCATGAGAAAGGTGGGAGGTGGGCAGATTAGGAAGGGTAGTGAGTGGTG
>JAYMFT010177657.1:0-12112 GCA_038088735.1 Panulirus argus
GAAAAATTGGAGGGAGTGAAGCGTTTTAGATATCTAGGAGTGGACTTGGCAGCAAATGGAACCGTGGAAGCAGAAGTGAGTCGTAGGGTGGGGGAGGGGGTGAAGGTTCTGGGAGCAGTGACGAATGTGTGGAAAGAGAAAATGTGATCTCAGAGAGCAAAAATGGGTATGTTTGAAGAAATAGTAACTCCAACCATATCAATTGGTTTTGAGGCATGGGTTATAGATAGGGTTGTACGGAGGAGGGTGGATGTGTTGGAAATGAAATGTTGAAGGACAATATATGGTGTGAGATGGTTTGATCGAGTAAGTAATGTAAGGGTACGAGAGATATGTGTAATAAAAAGAGTGTGGCTGAGAGAGCAGAAGAGGGTGCATTGAAATGGTCTGGACATATGGAATGAATGAGTGACGAAAGGTTGACAAAGAGGATATATGGCATAGGTGGAAGTAACAAGGAGAAGTGGGGGACGAAATTGGAGGTGGATGGATGGAGTTAAAGGGATTTTGAGCAGTCAGGGCCTGAGCATGCAGGAGGATGGAAGGTGTGCACGAAATAGAATGAAATGTAACGATGTGGTATACAGGGGTTAATGTGCTGTCAATGGACTGAACCAAGGCATGTGAAACATCTAGAGTAAATCATGGAAAGGTCTGTGGGGCCTGGATAGGGAGACTGAGTGTGAGCGAATGTGGCTTTTTTTCATTTGTTTCCTGGCGCTACTTCACTGACACAGGGGGGTGATGCTGCTTCCTGTGGGGCGAGCTGGGGCTGGGAATGGATGGAGACGAGCAAGTACGAATTTATACACATTTATATGTGTATATGCATGTGTATGTATATGTATGTATATATGTATATGCTGCTAAGTATATGTATGTATTGTGCATATATGTGCATGTATGTATGTATATGTGTGTATACGAATGGATGGGTCCTTCTTCATCTGTTTCCTGGTGCTATCTCGCTGACGTGGGAAATAGCGATCAAGTGTATTAAATAAATAAATAAATAAAATTACATATATGGGTATGTGCATATATGTATATATGAGTGCGTGTGAGTGGATGGCGCTACCTTGCTAATGCAGGAAACTACGAAAAAGCATTATAAATAAATAATATATAAATAAATATATATCTTAGCCAGTGTTTCCTCTTTTAGAAATTGAAATACTAGAAGGGAAGGGTTTACAGGTCCCCCGCTCCTGCCCCCTTTAGTTGCCTTCTATGACAGGCAAGAAATATGGAGGTAGAATTCTTTCTCCCCTACCTCAGGGATACCTCATGATGTTTGCACAAAATAAAAAGACCTGGACTCTCTCTGTATCATATGGGTGTCAACAGTTGTACATGACCTATACAGAATAGGTGATATGTATTTCTCAGATAATTGTAGGTGATGAGCAAATATTTATGTCGTATTCTGTACAATTGGCATGGTATAAATCTGTACTGTATCTTGAAACATTATTTTTGTTGCATGCCAGTATAAATTTCCTAGAACAGCTAAATTATAAATGTCCCAAATAATAACCTTAAGCACTAATCAGAAGCATTGTTGTCAAGGTCATGTGGGCACTGGCAACACTGCTTACATTTGTGCTAGAAACTCCTCCTGCCTCATCTTGGTCAACTTTCAGTGCTGGAAGAGTCTGTGTCCATAAACTCACTTTTCATACAACCTAAAGACAGGTCCTCATCATCATGTACTTTAAGATCATGTGCTTGGTCCTCCAAATCTAGCTAAAAGATGCTCAATTTCCTGCTTAGAAAACTCACAAAAATGTGCTTTCATTGTTTTGGTTGGAGGGGGACTGACTATAAGGATAAGTTATCGCAAAGTGCCACCTCAGCAAACACTCTAAATAGCAGGTGGCCTTGAAATAGAGGTGTAAAACTCAGTTCATAAATTTATGTCTAGAGGAGTTGCATGCCTTGCATTAATATCTACCCAGGGGAGCTGAAGGGTTAAAAACATCTTTAGCTTCATTTCATTAAGTTTCGGAGAAAATCTTTTCTCACTTGGATGCATACTAACCCATTCAATAATTGAAGTCATCAGTTGAATCTGTTTTGACTTATATATCTTCAAATTACAAATGGTTTTAAGGAGCAATATCTTTTTGCACTTTGGGGTATAGGTGTACAGTACGGCATATTGCAGATGGCATCAGATCACTATGAAAAATCAGAAGCCAAAGAAAAAATTAAAAAGATATTTACACAAAATGCAATTAACTGAGATATTTAATAAATCTTATCCCTGGGGATAAGGGAGAAAGAAAACTTACCACATATTCCCTGCATGTCATAAAAGGCGACTAAAAACGGAGGGAGTGGGGGCTGGAAATCCTCCCCTCCTGTTTTTACTTTTCCAAATGAAGGAACAGAGAAGGGGGCCAAGTGATGATTTTCCCTCTAAGGTTCAGTCCTCTGTTCTTAAAGCTACCTTGCAAATGCGGGAAATGGCAAAAATGCATGAAAAAATTAATAAATCCATAAATTAAATCTAAAATAATCAAATTGAATTAAGATAAATATAGAAAACAATGAATAAATAAGTCATAGAACAATTTAATTCAAATGTATTGGAATCACCATGCAAGGAAGCAATCGGAAAAGATACTGACAGTGAAGGAAACAAAACCATAATGGTAATTAACAATGAAAAGCTGAAATTTGATCACACTGATTAAATAATACCTGGAAGTTAAGTGCTGAGAACTTTTACTAAATCAGATTTACTATGTCAGAAAGAAATTGGATGAAGAATATGTTTGCTGAGTGAGGAAAGTGTTCAATATTTATATAATGTTCATAAAAAATCAAAAGTGAATACATCTGTAATGTATGGGCACTGACAAAGCAAGCTGCAATGAAAATGCTAGGGAGAATTTATTAAGACTTTACAGGAAAACTGAGGGTAGGCAGCATAAAATCATGAACTGCTGTAAAGAAACTGAACTATATTACGAAAAAAACAGAAAAATATATAATGCATCAGTATCATAAAAATGAAAAAAAAAAAAAAAAAAAATCTTAAAACTTCACAACATGGACCAAACAGACTAATCAAATGCACAAGAATTCCTTGCAGTATAATAAAAGGATGCCAAACAAAAGCATACAAGGAACAAACAAAGAAACTTGAGACACTCTTCAAAGCTATGCCAAAAGAAAAAATATAACAATACTAAAGAGTGCAGACAAAAATGTTTAAGAGTAGGTTAGGTAAATGACTGAAAATGGTTCTTTACGAACCCAAGATTGACAAATACGCAGTGTTCTTTGGCAGCGGGGAAAAAAAATAATATTGATAAATGAGCAGAATTTTGTTAAGTGCTACATATTAGCCCTCCTTTTTTAAAGCTATGGTGTTTGCGTTTTTTTTAACTTCCCATTTTAACTGAAAAGCTCAATTCCCTCGAATCTACATGTGAAATGGTTCTGAATTCTTTTTCGCCATTCAATTTCTCCTTGTCTTGATACTACTAATACAGCATTATTCAAGTTTGGTTTTAACTCATGTTTCTAAGCTGAATAGACTTTAAAGTTTTGCACAAAGAAAAAATAATAATCATGGTGTGAGTCCTGAAACCTTTAAGAGAAGACTACACAAAGGAGTAAAAATAGTTCTAGATAAACATGAGATTCACAAACATGTGATATGTAGATAAGAGAACTAAAAGTACTTGGAAACAAGTGGAATATGCAATGAGAACTTGGGATTAGTCTGGTTCATGGTAAACTCTCATCATAGATAACTCATCTATACTCTTTTTCCCTTTTATGCTTTAATAATCATCCACTCAACAGTTTTCACTCTGCTGCTCACATACACATTCTCTCTCTCTCTCTCTCTCTCAAATAAACACAAAAAACTAACCTGAAGCAGCACAAGGTGCAGCAATGAGGAGGACAAATTTTTACCATCATCCTCCACCTCAGTTGGTGACTTTTCCTCGGATAACTCCCCATCTTCTACATCTTCAGTCACTTCCTCTGTCAGTGTTTGCTCTTGACTGAAAGGTGGCAGTAGACCAAGGAACAGAGGGCGTGGTGCATAGAGTTCCTTCAGGGCTGCTCGTTGGTCACTCCAGTTTGGGTCTTCTTTGGACTGTCAAGGATAAAGGCACAAAACTCATTATTGTGTTCTGACAAGCAAGTACTGTAGTTATAAAAATCATAACAATCAACTTAGTTCAGTGAAAATTTTAAGCATTTGTACATTTATCAAGTGAAGATACTATTTCACAGCACAGATATTATTAGAAAAAGTTTACAGAAGAAATACAATTGCCTGTAAACAATCACCATAAAGAGTACTACCTTTATGAAAGAGTGAAAGTGCTCTACACTCTTGCAAAAAAATTTCAGTTGTTAAGTAATAATGTATTAGAATAACAAACTACAGATTCAAATGAATTCAAATGTCAGTTTAAAACTGAGAAGTGCTACAGTCATCAAAACAGTAACTAATGCTGCTGGCTCTTACATAATGCATTGGGATATTCATGTATTTCTATGTACTTTCCTGTTCCCTACCTAAAGCCTCAAAGATGCAGGAATAAAAATAATTTGATTCACAGGGAAAAGAGATGAAATGAGGGAGCAGTGTTTTCAAAGAGACACCAATAAATATAAAACTACTAAAAGTATAAGCAATAAAACAAGGGTAACTAAACAGCAACTCACAAGCTGCAAGTGGCTTCAAGCCTGTTAAAGTTTAGCTTTTAAAGAATAAAGGGGATGGCTGGAGAAGCAGAGGGGTGAGCAAACAACAAACATGTTAAATCTAATCAACACTGCCAGTGATTCCTATTTTAGGATGCAGAACCTTTTTATTCACATGATGATTTTCCTTAACTTATATTAATCATACAGTACTAATCATTTATAACTAATCTCATTTTACTTGCATTCTATAAAACTGGCTTATATCAACGGTTTCTTTGCCTTTTCTTTTGTAAACTAAATGGTAACTCTAACAACTTCATCTCCACATACTGTCAGTTTTGTGACAGAAAACACTTAGAAAAATGCTTTTGATTTTTGGTATGCATAGTTGTGCTCGGCAAAATTATTTTCACTATGTGAGATGGTATCAAATAAGTTGCCATTTTCTTTGTGCAAATCTCAATAAGAAGAGATCAGAGACAAGACTTTAAATTATAGGTGTGTAATGAAAAGCAATGTTGCATGAGAAGCAGGTGTTAATCATTTTGTGGAAATAATAAACAAGCAAACCATCCATAAATAAACGGAAAATTTCAGGACAAAAATCATTTTCAAACCAAACTGAAGAGAAAATATGCCTTTACAGTAAACTGAAATAAAATTCTGTGTCTTATCTGAATTATACTGCTCACATTCTAAAACACAAAACCAATACAATACTGTATCATCATGAAACTAATCACAATTTTTTTCATCAGCCTTTCCTCCTGCAATGGACTACATTACACCAAGAGAGCAACTTTGATATCATGGTGATTATATGTCTCTGTTGTCAATACAGAGTAATTCTTGCATATTCATAGAAGCTAATGCAACAAAGAAAGTGAGCTTTGTCATAGCATGTAATACTACTTATGCCAAAAGACCTTACTTAGATGGAAAACTTTGTAGAAAAGAATACTGCATGAATGGTGGCAAATCTGGATCAATATATGGTAATATGAACTCAACTAATATGTCAGATTTCATCTCTGCAAAATACTTGAGAAAGAGTTATTTCAAAAAACAAGTGCAGGTGCGACTAAGTTATTAAATCAGTTGAAGGACTTGCCTTTTAACACCACAGAAGTCTACATTCAGAATAAATGACAGCAAACAATATTTGTTCAACAGGCCTCATTTGATAGAAGTGTATACAGCTCATGGTGCAGACATTAAAAGTTAACTAGCAAGAGCACTGAAATATGCTTAAGTACCTCAGGAAGTTTTTTTTTATACTGCAACAGATAGATAAGGCTACCAATTGTGATGGAATATATAAGCTTTGACAAACTTCTGAAAATTGATTCAAAGTTCTCAGTTTTTACTCCTGTTCACTATCATTCATGTCAAAAATTTCTAGCTAAATTTTTCATTCATGAAAAATGACATGGACAGTACTGGAAGTGGTCAATATTACTTGCTTAACAAGAGAAATGCATCAGTTCCTCTGCTGTTTCCAAATGTTTCTGTGTGAAACCAGCCATACGAGGACAGTTGTGATACATCCTTCCCTTAAACAGCAAAGCTATGAACTGATGAATTCTCTTTCATCTTTCCCTGTTTCCACAACCTCTCTAACTTTAAGAGTCATGTCTACAAACATAAAGGAGCTATGATTAATGTTTTTTATTCTATTTCTTATCCCATTTCCTTTTCACATGAGATGGCCATGATTGAGGCATGTTTTGCCTATGCCATGTCAGTCACTATAAGAAAAAATTTGATAAGATGGATAAAACAGCTGATGATTTGTAAAGCTGCTGAAGCAAATCAAAGCACTTTTGGAAGCTAAGAAATCGTTTCAAGAAGAACTGGAAGATACACAGTAGTTGGAAGCCTTTGCATATCCTAATATTATGCAACCCTCACATTCACTGAATTTTTCATTCCAGGAGCATGGTAATTTTTTTTCTCACTTCAGTAAGACTAAATCAATTTTTAATAACAGGATAAACTTCTGTAAAACAAAACTCAGTATTAAAAGACTTTAACCATTACCCTTTCCTTACTGAAGTTCCAAATGCACTTGCAGGAACTGATTGTAAACTTATCATATCAATAAAAATTAAGTCCTCTCTCTATTGGGAAACAATTACCAACACGGAAATGAAGCACCGAAACAAAAAGGTAATGAGGATACTTGCAGAATCCTGTACTGAAAATGAGGTCCCAAGTCTAAATTTGATGCTGTGATGCTTATTTGATACATCAGAAGCTGAAAGTAGGACAGAAATGACAGTTGCTAAAAGGAAAAGGAAAATAATACACCTAAAGAGAAATATCAAGCATACTCATGATAATAAAATACACCTAAAGAGAAATATCAAGCATACTCATGATAATAAAACATTTCCAAAAAGTGAAAAAGAAATTACAAAATGTGACATAATAATGGAAAAAGAAGAGCAGGGAGTGCTTAGCCTCCTCGAAGGCTCAGGCTGGGGAGTCTAAATGTGTGTGGATGTAACCAAGATGACAAGATAGGAGAGGTAGGTAGTATGTTTGAGGAAAGAAACCTTGATGTTTTGGCTCTGAGTGAAGCAAAGCTTAAGGGTAAAGGAGAAAAAAGTTTGGAAATGTCTTAGGAGTAAAATCAGGAGTTGGTGAGAGAACAAGACCTAAGGAAGGAGTAACACTACTCCTGAAGCAGGAGTTGTGTGTGTGTGTGTGTGTGTGTGTGTGTGTGTGAGTGTGTGTGTGTGTGTGTGTGTGTGTGTGTGTGTGATTAAGTGTAAGGAAGTAAATTCTAGAATGATGTAGGCAAAAATGAAACTGGATGGCAAGAAATGAGTGATTGATTATTAGTGGGTATGCACCTGGCCATGAAAAGAAAATCAAGGGGGGCAAGTGTTTTGGAAGCAGCTAAGTGAGTGCATCAGCAGTTTTGTGACAGGTGATTTAAACGTGAAGGTTTACAAGTAATATGGCAGGTGAGGGTATAACTGGAAGGCATGGGGTATTCAGTGTTATGAAAGGAAATGGTGAACAGTTTGTGGAGTTGTGTGCAGAAAAAGGACTGGTGACTGGGAATACCTAGTTTACAAAGACAGACTTTCTATTTACATCTCTGATGCCTGTTCCTTCCTGGAACTCCCTCAAGGGGATTGCCACTACAAAATAGTCTCTATAACTACTGAGGACAACTCTACTGCAGTGTTTGCAAAGGCTTATACCCAATGTTCCTACTAACTACCTTTACTTAATGTGACTACCCAATGTTTCAACTTACTACTTCTACCTAATGCTCCCACCTAATGTTCCTACCTACTACTTCTAACTAATGTTTCTACCTAATGCTCCCCTTTTAATGTTCCTACATACCACTTCTACCTATTACTCCTATCATTTTGCCAAAAGACAGTGCTAACCCACAGTGCTCTCATCACAGAAAAATCTAGTTAAAAAGAATGAGCTGTGTGAGTTAAGTGCTGTCAAGTACTGTGTGTGACAAGGAGAGATAGTATGTCTGTGGACAGAATGCTAGTTGTCTACGAGTGGGTGAGGCAGACAGAAAAGACAGCTACCTGGGTCAGAGGAGTAAAATTTGACAACTTAAGTTGGTAATATAGGTAATATACCTCCCTGGTTGTTGGCTGGCTCTCAGCTACCAACATACATAAGTAGAGTAATCCGTTGATTGAATGGACCCCGAGATAACGGTTTTCAGATTTAACGGACCAGGTAAATAATAATATATTAATTAATAATAATTTCAAAAACTTAAAAAATGTAAAAATCTCAAACACCCCACCATGTCCCGCTTCATAATGCATATGTTTTTGGTTACATGGGGTATATTCGCTTTGTTTCAGTCTTAAGAAGCTTTCAAACCAACATGACATGTGGCAGGGTAGCAAGTGGCAAGTGACACACAACATGATGATTACTGACCAAAGTGACAAGTGACATGTGGCACGTGTATGGTTTCCCTGCTCAGTTCACAAGATGTCATCATCAGACGATGATGCCAATAAAATTATTCTGATCGGTGTTGTAATCGCCAAAAGAAAATGTAAGAAGAGGTGGTGGGTACATCCGTGTCTGAGAAACAATGCAGGGATTCACAGTGCTTGTGCTTTAAGCTGCAATCTGGTGATGTGTTATACAAACACTTGTAAGTTTCAACAACTTGCAGAAAGTTTACATTAAATGCCTCACCTTCTGGAAGAGGCATGCTGAATAAGTGTTCACGAGAACACAAAGAAGTCATGCACCCCTCTCCACAGACTACGCAACCGAGGCAGTGTTGTCAAACGTGGGTGGTAAAAATCTACTAGGAGACTCTTCAAAATCCACTACATATGCCATAAATCAGCTACTTTTTTTTTTACCTTTAATGTTGCTTGTATTAATATCATCTTGGTTATCAATAACTTTGGTGTGAAAGCTCCACTAAATCTAATAACACCAGACTGAGCTGCCACGTCGTACGCTGAAGGAAAACAATCCAGTCCAATCCCAGAGTAGTATCTAAGTGACAAGTGGCACATGCAACATGTCACACCAAACCTGTGTAAAAAGTTTCATTTGTTTCCAAAGGTTCGTCTTCAAGTGGCATGCCACGTGAGACATGTCACTTTGGTGTGAAAGTTTCCCAGTCTGCCTTGAGCTATCATGCAGTCAGGTTGTATATAAAGAATTGTGACTATTTATTAAATAATTTTGCAATCCTTACAATTCATAAAGGTATCAAGTGCTAGAGGAGTTAAAAGAAAATATGTGAACTGTATACTGTTTTACTGTATATTGTATACTGTATCAACAAATGGTTACATTATCAATTTAACAGACTTTTTGGCATAAAAGGACACCCCCTCCATCTATTACTCCAATAAATCGAGGGATTACTGTATATGTATATGAGTAGGAGAGATGGTCAGCGCATTATTGGTTTGCATATTAATTGAAGCACATAAAAATGAGACTTTTGGATGTAAATATGCTGAAAGGGGCAGCTGGTGGGATGTCTGATCACTATCATGTGGGGGCGAGGGTGAAGAACTGTAGAGGTTTTCCAAAAAAAAGAGAGTGGTGAGAGTAAGCAAGCTTGAAAAGGAGAACTGTGTGAAGAAATACAAAAAAGACTGGGTCTAGAATGGCAAAAGCTATTTTGTGAGAGTAAATGAAGCAAGGATAGTAGGTGAGGAATGGGAAGTATTTTGAGAAGCAGTGATGGCATGTGCAACAGATGCATGTGGCATGCGAAACGTGGGCAGATTAGAAAGGGTAATCAGTGGTAGGATGAAGTAAAGTTGCTAGTGAAAGAAAAATGAGAGGTGTTTGGGCAGTACTTAAAGGAAGGAATGCAAATGATTGGGGGAGTCAAGAGGAAGGTGCAGGGGTTAAAAAGAAGGCAAATGAGAGTTGAGGTAAGTGAGTAATAAACTTTACAAAGAGTTACATGTTTTGGAAGTAGGTAAATAAAATAAAGAACAAATAGGAATATTGCTGAAGGGGACAAAAGGAGAAGTGATAACAGATACCGATAATGAAGATGAAAAGAGTATTTTGAAGAAATGTTGAATGTGTTTGATGATAAAGTGGCACAAGTTGGGTATTTGGGTCGAGGCGGTATGTAAACTGAGAGGGTCATGGAGAGTGGTTTGGTGAAGAAAGAAGAGGTGGTGAAAGACTTATGAAAGATGAAATGTGGCAAGGTGGCTGGAGTGGATGGTAATGCACTTGAATAAATTAAGAAAGAGGTGACTATGTTGCTGCTTGGTTGGTACAGATTTTCATTGCTTGTATGGATCATGGCGAGGTGCTTGATGATTGGCATAATGCCTGTATAGTGCCACCATATAAAGGCAAGGGGGATAAAGGTGGGTGTTCAAACTGCAGAGGTATAAGTTTGCTGAGTACACCTCTATGTTGTACGGGAGGGTACTGATTGAGAGGGTGAAAGCATGCACAGTGCATCAGATTTGGGGGGAGCAGGATAGTTTCAGAGGTGGTGGAGGATGTTTGGATCAGGTGTTTACTTTAAGGAAAGTGTGTGAGAAATACTGAGAGAAACAGATGGATTTGTACGGGGCTGATAGAGACACTTTAAAGAAAGTCTCAAGAATATATGGTGTGCAAGAATCAATGAGAAATTTTATTGAGGGTGTAAGGCATGTGTGCAAGTAGGAAGAGTAGAGAGTGAATGGTTCCAAATATAGGTTGGTCTGTGACAAGGTTGTGTGATGTTACCATGGTCATTTAATTTGTTTATGGATGGGGTGGTGATGGAGGTAAATATGAGTCTTGAAGAGAGGGGGGAGTATGCAGACTGTGGAGGATGAAAGGGCCTTGGAAGTGAATCAGTTGTTCTTTGCTCATGATACAGCATTAACAGCCAACTCAAGTGAGAAACTGCAAAAGTTAGTGTTTGAGTTTGGGAAAGCATGTGTAAGGAGGAAATTGCAAGTAAATTAATAAAAGCAAGGCTATTAGGTTTAGCTGGGTTGAGGGACAGGATACTTGGAGAGTGAAAGAGAAAAGAGAGGCATTTGGATGACACTTACAAGGAAGGAGTGCAAATGACTGGGAGATGTATAAGAGAAAGCAACAGGTCAAGAGCTAGGTGTAGAGGTTGAAAAAGAGGGCAAATGAGAGTTGGGGTGAGAGAGTATTGCTAAACTTTAGGGAGAAAAAAAGATGTTTTGGAAGGAGGTAAATAATGTGTGTAAGACAAGAGAACAAATGGGATCATCGGTGAAGGGTGCTAAGGGGGGGAGTGATAACAGGTATTGGTGGAGTGAGGGGGAGACGAAGTGAGTATTTTGAAGGATTGTTGAATGTGTCAGATGATAGAGTGGCAAATGTAGGGTGTATTGGTCAGGGTGGTGTGCAAAGTGAGAGTCAGGGAGAGTGGCTTAGTGGAGAGAGAGGAAGTGGTGAAAGCCTTGTGGAAGATAAAATCCGGCAAGGCAGCAGGAGTGGATGGTATTACAGTTGAATTTATTAAGAAAGGGGGATGACTGTGTTGTTGATTGGTTGGTAAGAATATTCAATGTATGTATGAGTCATGATGAAGTGCCAGAGGATTGGCAGAATGCAAGTATAGTGCCATTGTACAAAGGCAAAGGGAATAAAGGTGAGTGTTCAAACTACAGAGGCATAAATTTGTTGAGTATTCCAGGAAAATTGTATGGGAGGGTATTGAATGAGAGAGTGAAGGCATGTACAGAGTATCAGATTGGGTAAGAGCAGTATGGTTTTAGAAGTGGAAGAGGATGTGTGGATCAGGTGTTTGCTTTGAAGAATGTACGTGAAAAATACTGAAAAAACTGATAGATTTGTATGTAGCATTTATGGATCTGGTGAAGGCGTATGATAGGGTTCATAGAGAGGCTTTGTGGAAGGTCTTAAGAATATATGGTGTGGGAGGTAAACTGCTGGAAGCAGT
>JAYMFT010177668.1:0-10000 GCA_038088735.1 Panulirus argus
TGTGTGTGTGTGTGTGTGTGTGTTTGTGTGTGTGTGTGTGTGTGTGTGTTATGTGTATGTGTGTGTGTGAGTGTGTGTGTATGTGTGTGTGTGTGTGTGTGTGTTTGTGTGTGTGTTATGTGTATGTGTGTGTGTGTGTGTGTGTGTGTGTGTGTGTGTTATGTGTATGTGCATGTGTGTGTGTGTATGTGTCTTTAAAATCAGGCATTTTTTTTGCGACTGTCATGTTGACCAACATTGCGTGTGTTGTTGAAAGAGACCTCAAAAGTATTTTGATGGTGATCACTTGTACCAAACTTTGCTCCAGCTTCAACATTATTGATGAGATCCTCATTTGTAATTAGAACTAATTCTAAGGTATTTTTTCGCAAGCAGGATTCTCAGCCAGTTGGATTAGGGCGTTATCAATCAAATTTAGGTTGAGTCCACAATGGGAGCCATTGGAAAATGTTTCTCCCTATGTAAATAACGGTATGTTAAAATTGTTAAAATCTCCCATTGTGATGGAAACTTGCTCACAACAAATTTCTACAACATGATTATAAGATTTTTCGTCTACCTCTGGTGTCTGTGCTTGGGGGGGGGGAGGTGCTTTAAACTAGTCCTACCGTTATTTCATTACGGAGTTCATCTCTAATTTCCACAAAAATGAAGTCGACATTCTCAATAGCTACCACAATTTTTATTGCAGATAAATGAGCTTTAACGAAGAGCAAGACATCACCATCTATCACAAGCGTCCCAGCAGTTTTACCTTCCAGCGTTGCAAGGCCTCTTTAAATACATCATCTGTGAACCAAATTCAAGCAAACAAGAGTCCGAGTTCCAGAAGAGTCGAGTGTCTATGTAGTGTGAAGAGATACAGTCCGTCTACGCTTTCAGTAATGGGGTAATCGTATTTCACAACATAGCCACCGACAACAATCTTTCCAGGGTGAGCCTCGCCTTTCCCTGTCATTAAACAAGTGATTTATCGAGACTCTTTTAAACCCGGAAAATATCACTAGCAGGAGTCGTAAACTCTGGTAAATGTTAAACCCATGCAGTGGATGTATCAGGTGCCTAGGCTGGTTTCATGATGTAAGCAAGGAACTTGAGAGGAGAAGCAGCATATCAGACGTTGTACGATGTACATACGCCCGCAAGTTAGCCATTGATTATTGGTTGGGACTAAAGGTTTGAATGATTTTCATATCAGTATTCTTTACTTTGAAGATCTGTTAGTGAGAACAGCTGAACCAGTGTTGTTTATGTATCCTGACTTATTGTATCATAATATTTATTCAGTTATCATTATGATTCAACTATTACTTGGATCATCAACTAAGAACCGTAACTTATGGCGGCTTGACGGTCGCCGTCCATTCTGTACACTGACCAGTGAGGAGGTCAGGAGTGTGGCGACTTACGTCTTGTAGGTAAACCTACCCAAAAGTGACGAATTCTTCTGAGGGAAAGTGGGACGAGAGGAACCTGATGACTATGAACACATTCTCTCTCTCTCTCTCTCTCTTTCTGTCTCATGCTTTTCACACTCTATCACTCTCTGATGATGGACACCGCTCGCTCCTTCGCTCATTCATCGCCAGGTGGAGATGGCAGGCACAGCGTGATTGAAGTCGTTCATAAATGCGCGTTATATACAACCCGTCTAATCAGCAGTTGTAGCCTATGAATGAAAATTTAATGAATCTTCAGAAACTATGACCATATTACCCAGCAGCCAGTCTGGGAGGCCATTACCAGGAACAATTGGTGCCGTATCTCCCTGGCACAGGACGGTACTGGCAACAACGCATTTGCTGGAGATCGTTGTGCGGGCCGAGTGTAATGGAGGAACAATATATCTTCACTTAGTCAGTGGTGGGAGGCGTGTGTGTTGCACAAGTTGATATGTACATGAATATCACAGTTTCCTTTACTGGTTCCCTCAGGTGACACTTTCAATCGTTAGACTAGTGGAAATGTATGCGAGAGGAGGGAATAGATGGTTGAGGATCCATAAACCTCAATTTAATGCTGAATATGAAATTGCAGGGTTATATAAAAAGAAAGTGTCCCTCTCTTAGAACATATTCCAATATTTTCTTTTGATTATCTTCTTTTACATAAATACATTCATCAAAGTTCAGCGGTGTTACTGGAATCCACCTGCTCGAGTTTACACCGCGAGCGTAAGGTCACCTTTGGTGAGGCTGTATCACTGGGAGTGCGTCTCGGCAAAGAACCTCTCACTGCGAAGGAGCATAAGTTTCCCTGTAACTGGAATTAGCTTCAGGATGCAGGAGCGTTTACAGAGGTCGTGGATAACACTAAGACTCTTTCAAAGAAATTGGTCATGGAGTGATTATGAATAGATAGATAATAGTTCTGCGATAATAAGCGAACACGGAGGCACACATAGACGAGTAAGCAAATGATGATGGCAGACCACGACTAAGTTGATGGAAAGACAAAACAACAACAAAAAATTAATGATACCAAGAGCAAAATTTACCAAAATTTGAAAAAGTAGATGAAACATACGGGTTAATGAATACACACGCAGTTCGGTGGATTCATTAAATGTCAGCAATACTAATCAGAGGTTGTCGACCGCAAATTGATATGTCTCTCGCAACTTCTTGTTAAAACACGAGTTATTTGTCCATCAATACTCAGACTGAAATCATTAATCTTTTAGATATCTTCTAGGGTGAAAGATAACCACGACCCCACATTCGATTTGATAAAAGATTATTATCATTTATGACAACATAAGGCCACATACTCACCGTCAGTGTAACATCATTTCCAGTCTACTTCATTATACCAGCACATTGTGTCGACCTGGGAGGAATTATGACTGCATCACTAGAGGTGACAGAAGACTAAGGGAATCTATCAGAGACGTAAACACCATTGCTCTGTGGAAGGCTTTGTTGCTACTGACACCCCAAATGCTGATGCGGGTGAAGTGTCTTTGTCCTGTGATGGACCTTGTGCATTATCAAGAAAAGGTGAAGTTAAAGCATATGTTGTAAAGATATCTGAATAGATATTAAGTTTATAAAGTTAGAGTATATGTTCTGAAGATTACAGAAGGAATACTAATCTCTGTGCAATATATATATTTACGTACACTATTTATATGTGCAGCCCGACAAAGAAAAGCAACTAAGAAAATGTATGAAGGACCTTACAAATAAAGAAGAGAATTCCTTATAAGAAAAAATCTTTCGAGGAAAAATACTTTGTTATCTAATTAACGATAGTCGAATAAACAGTAAGTCTCAGACTACAAACAGTGACATACTAGGATGTCTCACAAGCTGCGAGGAACGAGATCTTGATAATACACGAAGGAATGACTTGACTCATGATAGTGTGTGTTTCACTTAACATAAAGGCAACCTCTTTGGCAGTGGCGCTGTCTTGGACCTAAAGATCTCACAGTCTCCTGCAAAGGGTTTCACATTTAGTCATACATGGTCTGAGAAATTCTTCAAATCCTGAAATCTTCGTAATTCATATTGTCATTAGAATTCATGGGAAAAAACACGTCACGACTTTAGATTTAATGAAATTAAATTTTTTTTTCTACAAATGAGATATGTTATTAAGGCTTCAAAAGCTCTCGTAAGTGGGGAGTTTAGTGGGTAGTGGAGGATTTCATAATTTGGAATTCCTCTTCTCATTCCTGACCATTATACTATTTCAATATACGCCCACTCAAAGTCTGCAGATGTGCTATGTCTGTAGAGAACCTATCTTGGGAAGCGGATCTTGATTTGATTTATTTGGGTTATGCTGGAGCAGGAGGGAGTTTTGCTGCTCTCTCACAGAACTAGATCAAAACTGTGTCGAAACGACGACCTTGATGACGTGCGCTGTTCACATTTCTTGAGGGCTGGACCACCGCTTAGGATGTGAGGAGCATAATACAGGTTTCTCTCTCTCTCTCTCTCTCTCTCTCTCTCACATACACACACACATATACACATATACACCCATCACATCACATCACAGCAGATAATCCCAGCGCGCCAGATTGTCAGATATTTACCCTTAACACTGTACAGTAGAATCCGCCCTTATGAAAACATTTCTTTATATTTCAGATGGTGAAAAGCGGATCTTTTCCTTACCCATTCCACAAATGGCAGCTTGTTCTATCTTAAGTTTACTAATCAATATCTTAACTTACTCACATCAACACCTGAGAGCTTATGTGTCCCATGCCCTTCAACAGGCAAGCAACATCCTTCACTCTTAAACCATCTTCACAACCACACTGAACCATAAAGTCTGTTAAACTTTTCCTTCCTCACATAAACCAGTCGATGCCTTTCCAGGCTTCCATCTCTCTTCCTCAGAATAACTCACACATTCCCACACCCTCACCAGCCATCACACTACAACCGTCACCTCCACGCGCCATCAGCCTCTAGTTCCAATGTCCTCACACCCAGTGTTTGTCTCACCCTCTCTCCCCCAGCACACACCACCTCCTACCGTCCTCACACCCACTTGTTCCTACCAGAGTCTGTCTCACCCTCACCCCACGACCCACACCTCCTCCTCCTCCCTAACAGGCTCACACCACCTACCGCAGCTGGGGATGACATGACATCAATATGGCGCAATAAGGTCTTCGTTTACAACATGTTTTCTGTATTTCATAAGAAACACAAACTATGCTTTATCCATCAGTTTATATTAAAAAATTTGCTTCGATGAAATCCAGTATGAGTGAGAACATCTAATGCTCATATATAGTTTGGGCAAAACGGTATGTTTTGCAAACGTACTCAAAGATTGAAAACTAACTTTTCCATAGATAAGCAGATATGTGAGGTGAGTGACTGAATGCCTCTCTCTCTCTCTTTCTCTCTCCCTTGGTAGGTTGTAAGTGGTAGGCGGCCACCGTCCAGGGAAGGAAACTACCGGTACTGCCCGCCTGATTATTGATAGGGGGTAGAGACGGCTCCTTCGGCCCAGACAGCTGTCTCTTCTTCCTGTTTCACCAGCACGTCGACGGCTGGTTTTCAGTCCACAAACATGCAATCCCTCCCTCTTACACGTAACACATGTCAGCACGTAAATCACGCGACTCTTTCTTCTTAACTATGGTTTCCTGCGGTGAACGTTACGCGCTAGCAGGCCTATCTTTTACGAAATATCCAGTCGTAAGTACTCGCATGTATGTAAATAGATTCTCTCTCCCGCTGATTTTTGACCAACGAAGGAAATGTATATCCATTAAGTGGTGAATGGTCCAGGTCATTACATAATCGAGGAAGCTGCAGTTGAGGAATTTTACTTACAGTCGCCAGGTCTGCATTAAGAACTTGCTTGTCAACAGAAGAGACGCTCAAAATGCATGCAAACTTCGCTGATCAAAGGTCCAGGATTGCCCTAGAAATGCATGTATTCAGACATTTCATGAGTGTGTGTGATTACTACATGTGCATTATGGGGAAAGAGTGGTACACTCGTGTTGTCCCGCCTCTTAACCTTATATACATGTACCATGTCTTTATTCTTTGTGTATACACTTACATACACTTAAAGCTAATTTAGTTACCCATTAATCGACTAGGTCCGAGGGGAGGATGAACACATGGGTTAGGTGTGGTCGACTTCCTCGCCCAGGGCTCAGACTAGTGCGGGCCCTACCCTGGATTTGCCCGTGCTAACTCATGGTCACTAACAATATCAACTAAACGAAGGAGGCTTTAATGGGACATGCACTGCATTTCTTCCTATATACAGACCACAGCTGCCTTATAACTTACCTGTGTGTGTGTGTGTGTGTGTGTGTGTGTGTGTGTAATTACCTATTTGTACTGTATTTTACACTCGTAGGACCCCATTTCTTGAACATTCTTTGCTTTCATATATCTTAAATCTAAATATGTTCTCTACATTAACCATATCTTCATTCATTTCATCCTATTCAACCCCTTTTTTCATACTACAAAAATACTTTTTTTACATCTTTCGTAACAAGTCTTTTGCTAAATTTCATGTTGCGTCCTCTGGGTATTCTATCCCTAAACGTTTCGTAGAACTGATCACTGTGTACATCATCAATCTGGTTTAAAAACCTAAAAGTTGTAATCAGTCACACCTTACTCTTCTCTTTACAGTGGTGGACATAATTAAGGCTTCTGGCCTATCCCTATGGCTAAATTCTCTTAATTCTGGTACCATCCTTTTTGCCCTTTTTCTGAACCTTTACGTTTAAACCTTTCTTTTTTTAAGAAACATTCTAATATTTGCCAGCAGACAGTTCAGCTCGTTTACTGTTCTACGAATGTGTGTGTCTGGTGACAGGTTATGAACAATATCATCTTCCAAGTCCCTCTCACACACAGAATCCTAAAGCTTATTTCCCTCCAAAATCTAATTATACTAAGACATTCTTTCACTATATCCCACCTCATTACTATATATTTGCGAGGGATGAACTTCATCAAACATGTATCAGACAAACTTTAAGTCTGTTTTGGTCCCCTTGCAAGTGCAGGCAATCCTGCTCCCTTTTCACCTCATTCATAACCTTTGCATCATCTGCGAGAATATTCAGGTAGAATTCCATACCCTCAGATAAGTCATTCACACAGATAAAGAAGATTAATTGTCCCAAGATAGAACCCTGGGGTATTCCACAGGGGATCTCCATCCATTTGGAGAAGGCTCTCCTGACATGTGTCCTTTCCTTCCATCCACTAAGATACTCATCCATAAATCGGAGAAGTCTCCTCCTTATTCCAACCTGGTGATCCAGTTTCTTAATCAGCCTTCCATGGGGTACAATGTCAAAGTCTCTCTGGAAGTCCAGGTACAAAATATTCAACCAGCCATTGCTCACTTTCCAGAAATCGAGGAAAGTCGTTACACATAACCTCCTTTCTCCGAAAACTTGTTGCCTCTCGCCTGATTAACTTTCGCAGTGCCCTACAGACCACATTCGTCTGGAAAACTGGTCTTTAGTTCAATGCATCTTCTAGCTCTTCATCCAACAGAGTTATAGTGCATTTGCACTTTTCTCCACTCCCTTGGCACTTTGTCTTTCTCCAGCGACATATTGAACAGTATTGCAAGAGGTCTGTCTGATACATCTGCTCAAATCAGCACACATGGTAAAATTTCATAGGTGTATGAGCCATGTGTGGGTCAATGGGTCAAGACCCGTTAGTATTCTGTTAATATCTTTTTTGGATATGTCAAATTTCTTTAAGGCCTGCTCCCCATCCCATTTTACTAGTGATGGGGCTATTGTGTCGTCCACTCTGAAAACACTTTTGAACTTATCATTCAGTTTTTCCAATCTACATCATCCTTAACTATTCTTCCCTATGAATCCCTTAACGTGATTACCTGTTCTCTAACTGATACTCAACTCCAGACAAACTTAAGGAAAAGAACTTAGATTTTCACTAGCCTTGTACAAATTTATCTTCTGAAAGTTACTCTGTTACGCCTTTCTTACCCTGCTACACCCTTTTCTTGCTCTACTGAACCTTGCAAAGGCTTGCTGGCTGGAGTGTCTCATATACATCCACCTCTGCACATATCGAAGCTCAGTTGCTTTTTGATATCTTTGAATCATTCTTCCCTCTTTCTTAACTTCTTAACCATCCCCCTGATCATCCGACTATATATATAAGTAGACATGTTCCCACTTCTTTATCGAAATTTCGCATACCCTTTCACCACAATACCCTGGTTCCTGGCTAGTGAACTCCGTTTCCCAATCTATGTTGCCATAGAAATTAAGTTGTGTGTAGTTTGCGTGTGTGTGTGTGTGTATGTGTGTGTGTGTGTGTGTGTGTGTGTGTGTTTGTGTGTGTGCGTGTACGTGTGTGTGTATATATGTGTGTGTGTGTGTGTGTGTGTGTGTATGTGTGTGTGTGTGTGTGTGTGTATGTGTGTGTGTGTGTGCGTGTGTATGTGTATATGTGTATGTGTTTATGTGTGTGTGTGTGTGTGTGTGTGCGTGTGAGTTTGTGTGTGTTTACGCTTTGTGTGCTACGAGGAGAGAGTTATACACTTGTGTTGCCTCGTCTCTTAACCTTACACATATGTACCATGTCTTTACCCCTATGTGTGTACACACACACACTCGCACACACACCAGGTTAAGACAGGTACCCATTTTTCGACCAACCCCGAGGGAAGGGTGATCAGCTAGGATTGACTGTGGGCCGACTACTACGCCCAGAATTCGAATCCATGCAAGGTCGTTATGACTCATGGCCAGTAGCGCTAGCAATTACACTATGGAGACTTAATGTGTGTGTGTGTGTGTATGCACCCGAGACAGTTGACTGTTTATAAAACACTAATGATTTTGTCATAATACGGACTCGTGAGGGTGCATTTGCCTGGGTCGGCACATTAAGCAGGATCAAAGCTGTTCTGCTTCTCTGACGAAAATGACAAACTTGGACTCAAAATGCATTCACAAACTTCCAGCCATGACAGGAGCAGAGAAGGAATATCTAGTGACTTCCGAGAAAACTCCCTCGCTAACTCCCTGGGTAGACTTGCATTACTGGAATATTTCCTGGAATATCTTGATTCTAAAATCTCCAAATCCTTTCTAGCTTTCGGGATGCATTGCTTCGAATATTCTTTTTTTTATCTCTGCTGACAGATGGACAGGTTTTAATGTAGTCTGGTTTTCCAGTGGATTTAAACGAAGACTGTAAAAGCGAGTCTATGAAAATATTTTTAGCGATACTTTGACTGATGGTGCAGTAATGCTGTAGGGTTTTACGGAACTGCAATGAAGTAAGTGAATATATTCCCTCCCGTACGTGGAAACCTTTACTGTTGTTGAAATAAAGAACGCTGACCCAGAACATGAAATCACGGTGGATAGTGCCAGCGTCCATCCAGAGCTGTGTGTGGCCCCGCCTGCTGGTGGCGGTGACTTGTCCTGCCCCGTCGGGAGGATCTCATCCCTGAGTCTGTTTATTCGTCAAATGAGCAGGCAGTGAACATAAAATTTCAGGTATATGAGACACACTGGCTATAAGTAGATTTAGATTATTCCGCTTTGCGAACGAATGATAATGATGTAATCCATGACAGAATTGTGACTGTTTTTGTATATCTGTATATGGTTAAATTAGATATGAAGGATTTATTTCTAATTCCTCACTTTCTGTTGTACTGTGCAGACCAGCCGAATGCACATGGTAAGTGACGTTGCTCTATTGAGGAAAAGCATATCAAGTTGCACCTGGGTTGTGGTGACGCGACATGGCTTGCGTGTCTACCTCTGCACACCTGTTGAGGATCCCTTTGTAATTATCTTTAAAAGAAACCTTTAGGTGATGGAGTGTACACAAGACTCTGACCCATCACTTGTCCGCACAGTTCCTTTCTTTTAAGTCCATAGAGATAAGGTCGTTGGTGTTTTTAGGATATATCAGCTATTCCTCTCACCGTTAAGTTAGTCTTCCTTAATCACAGGAATCTTCATCAAAATAAGTACGTTTACTGATGATGATATAAGATTACATGGGAACTTTCTGTGGTATAGAGGCGTAATTTTCATTTTCTTGTGTTTTACAGCCAAAGATCAGCTGGACATGTAGTGTAGTGATATATGTTATGGATAGCGTCGCTTAGAAACATTCCACAGACATCCTTTGTCTTATGAATTTCGAATCTGTTTTGAACTTAAGGCCAATTATTTGTTAGTTTCTTATGAAGAGCACAGTGGATGACGGGAGCATTCTATATTCTCCAAGGGATATGGGAGCAACCCAATTCAAGCTAGTCCACTAACAACACAAGTAAACCACTAACATCTATATTCAGAATATGTTAAACAGGTGGTTGCAAAATGGCGCTGTGCTAATTACGATAATGAAAAACAAAACAAAACATAACGATGTGACTGAATGCTGGGATTTGCGTCAGCCAGACTTCAGACCAAAGCAACTTACACGAAACAATTTTGTTCGCCAGACTTTGAAGCGTTCCGGGGCACCTGAGTAAA
>JAYMFT010177679.1:0-12112 GCA_038088735.1 Panulirus argus
TATATATATTATTCCTGGGGATAGGGGAGAAAGAATACTTCCCACGTATTCCCTGCGTGTCGTAAAAGGCGACTAAAGGGGGAGGGAGTGGGGGGCTGGAAATCCTCCCCTCCTGTTTTTATTTTTCCAAAGGAAGGAACAGAGAAGGGGGCCAAGTGAGGATTTTACCTCTAAGGCTCAGTCCTCTGTTCTTGACGCTACCTTGCTAACGAGGGTATTGGCGAATATGTATGAAAAAAAGTGTGTGTGTGTGTGTGTGTGTGTGTGTGTGTATGTGTTCCTGATTTCTCATCTTAGAAGTCATGAACATTTTTCTTGTTTCAGAAAAAGGAAACATTTGAAAATCTTAGAACAGAGATGAAGTGCATGGCGAGAGTAGAACTTAAGGATGAATAATCTTGGAGAGAGAGTTATCGAGAGAGAGGAATATGCGGGAGCGTAACCAAGAGAGAGAGAGAGAGAGAGAGAGAGAGAGAGAGAGAGAGAGAGAGAGAGAGAGAGAGAAGGGTGAGAAGAGGGAGGCAGGCGGGAGATCTGTGCGTTGTGACAAGTTTAAGTGGTTTAGTGTCAGTCTGAGCGCTGCGCTAGTGGTCGCTGGGACAATACGTCGCCCGCAGATTACTGAGCCCGCCTGGGAACACTTCCCTCTAGAATTACCGACTGAAATATTCAATGGAGGATGGAAATTCATTCTATAAAAGAAAAAATGCTTTGATATCAGTCTTTGTTTAAATGTGGTTTATGTTTTTTCCTCTTATAGAAGTCCTATATGAGGCTAAGATCTTATAGACAGAGGAGTCCTGGGCACTGTACGCATATGTAAAACAAGGATAAAATCGTTTCATGCCAAATGAATTTATTGAGAGAGAGAGAGAGAGAGAGAGAGAGAGAGGAGCTGGGATAGTGGCGTAATATCATAACCAATGCGGGAGACACCCTGCTGGGCCCGGCGTCAAGGATCAAGTTCCATGCCCGTCTGTACCACATATATACGCACATCACCACGTGCCCACATGTATACGCATATCACCACGTGCCCACATATATACGCACACCACCACGTGCCCACATATACCCACATACACATCTCACTTCTCTTCTCGATGATATATACAGCTTTCTCCTCGAGTATATTTAACATTTACTGAGAATGTTAATCAGTTGATCTGGGTGAGATTTTTTTTTTCTTTATCAGTGGGTGGCTCCATATATAAGGAAAGGCCGAGTTATGTCTTTGTTGAGCTGCCAAAGTGTTTAAAGACACACGCACACACACACACACACACACACACACACACACACACACACACACACATATAGCAACCTAAGCCAGGTCTAGCGATTAGCTTAAAGGCGAGGATGAACACCTAGGTTGGGAATGGTCCTACCCTGGGCAGTCCCGTGCTGACTCGTTGACAGTAACGCCAACCACTACACCATAGAGGTGTGTGTGTGTGTGTGTGTGTGTGTGTCTGTCTGTGTTTGTGTCTGTGTGAATTTTGGCAGGTTATGTCTACATGCATAGAAATACTAGTGTGTGTTTGTATTTATCTTATGTAATTTTGTACTCCCACAGTAAAATAGTCTTCTCGTCAAGTATACAAAAAAAAAAAACGAAGGAAAATATAGCGCAATAAATGTATGCATGCATACATCCCGATACAACCCCATGAATGAGATTATCAAGGGCTGAGCATAGCGCAGTTCCCCCTCGTTAATACTGCCCGGGATTACGGCCCACAGAAAACGGGATCACTGGTCCATTTGAGGATTTAATTTCAAGTGTAAATATTTATAGTCCGGTTATCCTCTTGACCCCGGCAAGTATTCCCACACGCCCTTCATTCATTCTCCGATATTTTCGCTCAGCTGCTTTAAATCTGAGGGCATTCGTTCTGTTTCCACTGTTTTGTTTACCTAATATCATTTCTCTGGTGGTATATGGCGTTTTAATACATTTATTAAAACTGTAGAGCGAAAAGAAAATGTATTCTAGAGGCAAAATTCTGTCTAAAAAACTCCTAACGACCGAAAAAAAAATTATATTACGCGAATTCGGTCGAAACAAAATGAATAATACTACGCTTATCTCCCACTATCTCTTGTCCGGAACAAATTAGGCGTAAATGACCCTTCCGTCCGGGCTCGATTGGGGCGACGGTGGAGTGCGGCGCGTCGCAAATTAATTCACTCATAGTTCTCGCCGTGATTTGCGGCCGATCGGAAGTGGTTTCACACATAATGTTACGCGTGTGGCATTGACGGGGACGAGGGCCCGCGCCCTGGGACCGGCCGGAGGAGGAGGTGAGGGGTGCCCAGGGGCCCCGGGGAAGTGTGGGGAGGGAACCAGCAAAGACCTTACGGGACGCCAGGCCAGGCCACAACACCATGGGAGAGAGGAGGCGTTCGTGGTAGTGGAACTGGTTCGATCTAGTGGGTTAACCATAGACAGACCGAGCCAATGTTTGCATCATAGACAGGGGAGGGGCTGTCTACATCATAGACAGGAGGCGTTTAGACTATAGACAGGGTTACCTTGACCATGGGTTAGGAATGAGGGTCTAGAACATAGACAGGGAGAAAGAATTCTAGACCATAGACAGGGAGTGTCTAGACCATAGACAAGGAGTGTCTAGACCATAGACAGGGAGTGTCTAGACCCTAGACGGGGGGTGATAGACCATAGACAGAAAGGGTCTGAGCCATATGCAGGGTATGTCTAGAGTCTAGATCATAGATAGGTAGGGGTGTCTAGAACATAGACAGGGAATGTCTAGACCATAGACAGGGAGTGTTTAGGTCATAAACAGGTAGTGTCTACAGTTTAGACAATAAATAGGGCGTGTCGAGACCATAGACAAGGGGTAGACAGACCAAAGATGTTCAAGGATTAGTCTCAAGACAGAGGATAGATGTGTACCTCATCTATAAAAGAGGTAAAACAGATGATGAAATAAAGAATAGAAAAAGTTAACAAAATTAGAAAATATAGTGAAATAAGTCAACATCACAAGAAGAGAGAAGAATTGTAGATGAATGAATGCTGAATAACGAAATGTTGAGTAACAAAATGTCAAATATCAAAATGTCAAATAACATAATATTGAATTACAAAATATTGCAAGCATGGATACTCTGTTGAGTACTCAGACATGTACATTAAATGAAAATAAAATTCATATTCAAACGAATGAGAAATTACTGAACCAGATATTGAGAAATCTGAACTGTGAAAGACTGATCAAATTAGCAAATGAGTTGCCAATATATGTGAAACTGACATATGGTAATTGGATAGAAACGTCTTTAAAAATATGTGAGAAATTGGATGTTTAAAAAATTTGTTACCCAGATATGAAAATATAGTTAAAGCACGAGGTTATGAGGTTACGACCCTTGAGCACGACGGTACAACCCTAGAGCACGACGGTACGACCCTTGAGCACGACGGTACGACCCCAGAGCACGACGGTACGACCCTTGAGCACGACGGTACGACCCTTGAGCACGACGGTACGACCCTTAAGTATGAAATGGCGTGACCAAGGAGTTGATCTCGAACATACACGAGGGAAACTTGTTAATCAGTCGACATGTAGTGAAGATCCGCCACGTGTTTCCCAGTGGGTGATAACAGTTGCGGTGTCCCAGTATCTCCAGTCTTGGTGCTGGGTACCCGGGCTGCTTGAGGAAACCCTTGTCACCTGGTACCCAGGCTGCGTAAGGAACCTCCTACCACTGATACCCAGGCTACACATGGGGTCTTGTATGGAGGAGCTGACCGTCTGGGGGCAATGCCTCCGTCATTATACCCCTGCCACGTTATGTCAGGCGGCCTACCTTCTTCTTCCTCCTCCTCCTCCTCCTCCGCCCACGTGTTCACATCCTGAGGCAGAGGAGTGTGAGGCGGTATGAGCGAGGCAGCAGCCGGAATCGACCAATTTCCTTGATGGTCCACGATATAATACGATACTTCCCGACGCTTTCGTGTCAATGAAGGTCTTTTTTTTCCCCCTACTTTACGAGTAACCTTTCCGGCTGTAGGAAATGGGATGGACAGGTCAGAGAGGCGGACAGACATAACTCATGTATGTGTGTGTGAGGGGAGGAAGAATGACTGATGATGGAAGAAAGGTTGTGGGCCACGGATGAGTTTTATGAACTCGAGTTTCGACGGAGTTTAAAGCCAACAGCCGTGGAGTTCGCCAGCGCTCAAAGCCAGAGGATATTCGGGTCGACACCACGGAGTGTTATTTGGCTGTGGGGTTAACATGTACAGTACGTAGCTGTGAGGTTGATAGCTCATAGCCAGTAAAGTTTGTAGAGACGTGAGGTTAGCAGCGTTATATATCCTATGGACATGGGGTTGATCACGAGGTGAGGCCCGTGAGCGTAGGGTTGATAACGATCAAAACTTGTACCAGTGAGGTTTGGGCTTACGTATGAAGCTGTGTGCTAAACCTACGCGCCTAAGGTTGATGCTGCATCAACCCCAGAGCCGTGAGGTTGACCCAAGTGTAAACCTGAAGTTCTGAGGTTGCTGGCGTCTAAATCCTGGACGGGGAGGCCCCAGACGCTAATGGAAACTGGCCTTTGTATCATTTGACTGTAACTTTTTTGGCTCCCCGCGGAATAAACATTTCTGGACGGATTCTATTTGGATGGAAAAACTTTTCTTCTTCGCGAGGCCTGAGGGTAAGTAAGTAGGCCAGCCTGGAGTCTGGTCACAGCAACTGATTGTGGATATATAAGGTGGGACCTGGAGATATATAGTGGAGGCGTCTGGATGTACCGTGAGAGAGAGAGAGAGAGAGAGAGAGAGAGAGAGAGAGAATGATAATGATGATGATGGATATTTTACAGGCTTTTTACGTGCAGTGCAGGAGAATATCGTCATACAGATTGTGTGTGTGTGTGTGTGTGTAATCATCGATTTGCACTTTACGGGGGAAGGAGTTCTGCATTCATGTCTCCATCTCTTCAACTCTTGCAACCATTTTAGTCATGCTATTTTAAGCGTTTGTATGTTGTTTGCATTGACACTTTCCTTACTTTTCCATTCATCCATCACTCATGCTATGACAATACGTCTTCAAATCTTCTCTAACTTTTTTTTTTTTTTTGCTTAATTTCATGTTAAGGTCTCTGGTTGTTCTATCTTAGAATATTTCCAAAAACTGGTCACTAGTGACATTATGAGACTGGTTTAAAAGATTTAAAAAAGCTGTGATCACGTCACCATTGTTTCTTCTCTCGTCCATGGTGGACACACCTATCGCTATAGCTCAACTCTCTTAATTCTGATACCATTTTTGTTGCCCTTCTCTGGACGTTATCAATTAGTTTTTTGTGCTTCTTTGTGTTGACCGAACGTGAGAAGCATAATCTACCTTTGGTCTGATATACGATGCCACAGGTTTGCTGAATGTTTCCTTATGTATGTACTTGAATAGGTTTTCTTAAACTTACCAGCAGACCGTCTCTCTCTTAATTTCGTCTACAGTGGGGCGCTTTAGCGACAGCTTAGCTATAGTTCGACTCCTGTTTCCTCACACACACGGATTCCTGCAGCTTATTTCCTGCTGCACGATATCTTTGTCCAGGCCTTCCTCCACTGTGACCCGTCCTCGTTACTTTACATTTACCCGGGTTAAATTCCATTCCAATCTTGGAGTCTGTCTGCGTCCTATTGTAAACTGATGCAATTTTCATCACTATACCTTCCTTATGACCTTTGCATCATCCGCGGACATCGAGTCTCGTCCTTCTGGGCAAGTTCTCTGTGCACAGGTCAAGAGGGACAGTACACCCAGGACCAAGCCCCTTTAGCACAACAATGGTGACCTTTGACCCATTCTAATAACGACCGTCCTTTCAGCCTTTCCGCTCCAGGTAATTTTCTATCCATCGGCAGAGTTCCTCCCTCACCACGCCCATTCCTGCCTGAAGATCCACCCAGCTTCTTAACCGACCTCCAACGAGGTATACTGTCCAATGGTTTCTGACAGTCCGGGTAAAAATTTATCAACCCATCGTTACCTTTCGACCAAAAACGTTTTCACCCTCTCACACAGGTCCTAAAGAATTTTGAACTGCATGACCCCCTTTCCCTGAATCCACGTTAGCCAGGCAATTTTTCTGTTTTTCAAGTTGTCAAAAACTATTTTCCAATCATCTTCAGCAGTATACTACAGATCACACTCGTCAGATAGACTGCACGTAATTCATCTCAACTTCCCAGACACCTCTTAAAAAAATAGATAAGTCAATTGCCTCTTCCATTCCACTTTCCTTCTGCTACATCTTAAAGCAGCATTTCAAGTGGCGTATCAGGTGCATCAGTAAATTTCTTGAGCACATGTGGAGGATTATCAAAACAATAAACGTTACTCGAGTCAAGATGCCGTACTAGTCTGATTACGTATTTTTTTCCTAGGTTCCTCTTTGCTATCCAAGACCACCTTCCAGTCCATCTCATGGGTGATTGTGTTACACTGTCTTCCTCTGTGGATACACCTTTGACCTTGACATTTAGTGTGTGTGTGTGTGTTTGGTACTGAACTGTGAGGGAATTCAACATTCATGGTGCTACCCTGTTTGTCTCTTGTTGTCGGTGTGTACACACTTGTTTCAGAAATAGCGTGACCGTGTTTCCATTGAGAGGGAGTCTGGATACGGTGTGGACATAGTGCGCGGACGAACGGCAAGTGCAGTGTTTGGATATAGCTTTGTAGCTTTCGCATTCGTATAGTATGTATTGTCATACATAGCGTGATCATATGGACGTACTGTCCGCTGTAGGGAACTACTGTGGAGTATATTTCAAGTGTTGGGACATACGAGCAAGTGAGAAAAGTCGTCTCTACACCAGCATACTGAGGATGTAGGGACATACGATAGTGTGTGGACATACTGTGTGGGTGTGATGCCACAGTGTGGACATATTGTGTGGATGTGTACCCAAGATGGACATTAATGGGGCAATGTGTCCATACTGTAGACAGGGACGAGGGAAGCTGCCCAAGAATCACTGGAATCACTGCATTATCTTACCGCACCCTCAAGAAAGGAAGAGTTGATATGGTCACGTTAGCGGGTTGTGGAAGGGAAGGAGGTGGGATAGGCGTGTAAAGGGGTTATGGAAGGGGGAGGAGGTTGCATGGGCGTGGTATGGGCGTCTTAAGAAGGAAGGCCTCCCTAAACTCGCCAGTAAACATGCCCTAATGGACTTCCTAGACTATATCGTATGGATCTCTTCCTAGCGGTGCCGTCATCTCGGGACCATCTGACCTTACGGGACTATAGGAAGTGGTATTTACGCAAGGTGTACTTTTTATTTTTTTTTTTTTTTGGGGGGGGGAAGAGGGAGGAAATGTATAGATTTTCATGAAAAAAGAATTTTATACGTACTTTCTCTTTTATTCGTTTCAACATTGTAGTTGTATAACAGTATTTACCACATCCAGCCACATGCATTATATTCGCCACATCTATCCAGTGTCGATAGCTGGCCACAGTCACCTTCTGTTAAGAATCCTAAGTCTACTCGTGATAACGACCCATAACGTGGTAAGAAGTGTGACTGGATTATATCAGAAACATCATGAAAACTCTGCTCTTATATTACAGTGCACAAATGGTTAAGCAATGTGATGAAATACGCGAATAAGTAAATCTATAGATGAATGAAAAGTGCCGTTCCGTCACAGTCTCATCCCAGAGTCATCAAAGACATACATCAACACCTCTTAATTAGCTCATGCAAAATGAACTTGGCCGTAATATGACCACGGGCTGCCACACGTAAACCCAAAACTGACGTTCACCGCACAGACGGTACGTAGGAATAGACAGCTCGAACAAATGCCAAGGCGAGCGTGAGCGGGTAAAGCAGCCTGACGGGAGGTAAGCTGGACAACTTCGTCGCCAGACTGACATTCATTCAAATGTACATATCCGGGTTTCAACCACTAACTAGCTAGGTGAGTCGCAACTGCGCAAGGTACAATTTCAAATCAAGCAAAGGTGGAGAGATGAATATTTAATGCAAGATCTTAAATCTCTCGCTGCGAGACCAAACTAGTAAGGGTCAGTTACCACCTGCAGAGCAGCTCATATTGGTGTGCCCTACTGCACCAGCCCAGTTACATAAAACGGGTTAATTTTATCAAGTTGACCCGACAAGCGCTTCAGAAACGTGGTAAAGTATTAACACAAAACGTTGTCCTTTCCTTTGATGTCATATCTAAACTTGTAGCAATGATGACCACTTTGTGGACCTTTGGTTTTTGTTGTTAAGTTCATCATGAAACTTTAGGGAGCTGATCACTGTGGACCATCAAGGGATGCATAGCAGCACTCAGAAATACATGAAGATATTCTAATAGGGCTAACGATGCTAAACATTCCTTTCCAACCGTGGAATAATTCCGCCAGCTTTGTAGTAAAGTAACACAAGCAGGGAGCATTAGTCGATCCAGCATGCAGAGGAAGAGCCAAACTCTCAGTAACGCTGGCGGCTGTGTGTAGGCAAATTGGTTTAGTGCAATCTGGTGTTTGCATAGGTAAGAAAGGACTTTATTCATTCAGCGAAGGTCTGGCATTCTGGTGTCCACTGAAACTCTTTCGGTCAGGAGTAGTGACTTGGACGTTAGGGTAAAGTCTCTTCCAATATCCATCAATAGAGACACGATCAGTTGGAGGCGGGAACTGCTGTATGTCAAAACAGACCGTTCGTGAAATTCGAGCCCTGCGTGGAATGCTAACAGGAGTGAAGAACTTGGTGAGAGTTTGATAATCAATGACTTTAGCAAGGAATACTTAAGAGGTATAGCTTCCGGGAAACGGGTGGTATAGCACATGTGATTAATAAACGCAGATTCCCTGTCGGTTTTTGGAATGCGACCAACACAATGTATCATCATGGGAGTTAAAGGTTGTGTCAGTAGGTACAGTCTTTGCTGGAGGAGATGGTATTGAATATTAGATTTTCCTATTAGCCGACACTGGCGATATGTCTTAGGCCAAAAGAAAATGTTTCGAACTCTTGCTGTACGTTTCGTTTCCATAAATTTCAACTAGGAAAGTCATGAGCATGGTTCAGGAACAATTATTTGACGTAACACAATTATCATAAGCAGACACCTCAGCGGGTCTGTGTTTCCTCATCAGCAAACCAGACTCTGTGTAATGACCTCCACCACTGAACTTCAGATCCTTCAACAGCAATGTCAGAATGTCCAGGAAAATATCCATCTCTCTGAGCTTTGATTAGCAAGTCCCTAGTTACAGATAAGCCCTACCACTTCCTCACTGCTGTCGTTACCACCACCAGGACCAAGGGAGGGGTAGAAAGGAGAGGATCAAGTTACTCCTGTGAACTCAGAGTGTCATCGTCACACATAACCAATCTCTAGACCACTCGCATCAGCACGAACGGTCGTGTTCGGTGTTCACAACACGAGCAAGGAACATAATGAGGCACTTTCTTCACAAGCGGCTCTGTGAGGCGTACTAGTGATGGCACTGAACCAACCAACATGGGATCAGGTACTACCAGTTCACCTGCAAGGTCACTAGCGAGCAAAGAAGAAGAAAAAAAAAAGGCTTCTTTCACTGTGACAGGAGAATTCCGAGCAGTTAATTACGTATGTAGAAACAATATCTGACCTCAGATACATCTGAGGGGCAAGGACTGCTCCATCTACATCATTCAGAATGACGTAAATGCCCACCACTGCAGAAGTTCTCGACGAAATGCCCATAAGTCCTTAACTACCGAACTTTGCTGCGAGGCGGCAGCGTCTCAAAATAGAGACAAGGTATCGAACTCCTGAATCACTTGAAGCAAATCCCTTAGACATGAAACACTCGAAAAGTCTTCTTTCAACTGCACCGACTTAAACTAGTTGCTGCTTCGCCCTGAAAACTAACAACGACAGAACTCTTAATTGTGTACTTTGTCAACGACTGGTACAGTTCCGGCCTCCAGCGAGCTAAACAAACTGTGTTCCTTCTCGACCGAATTCTCGCAAGCTAACTCCAAGCAATTAGCAACATGACCTCGTAACTTGCATTAGTAGCGAGCCACTGGTGACTACTGTGCTAACTTAATTCATACCAGATCCAAGCACAGTGCTCTTAGTAGATATCTGTAAGACTCGATCTAATTCGTAGAGGTTTTGAAATTTTTCAAAGCCGAGTACCCTGATGACTTGACTCACGACTACCCTCTGGCTTCCTACTGCCCTGATAAGCGAGGCTCAAGTTATCGATGGTTCGATGAATAATTACCTAAAGTGGCGTTTTTTTCTTTACTCAGAGTGGTCACCTCATGGTCCTCTAACTACAACTGTCGAATGTCAGACTACAGAGCGTCTTTAGTAACTCTTCTGACAATAGGTCAGATCAGAAAAGTTTCCCCAAAAGACTTTATCCACCGATGGAACAATTTCTGAACAGCAAATTCTACGCAGATTTACTCATCCGTTTTCTTGTAAATGCCGAATCTGTAAACTTCCGGGATAGCCTGGCAGATAAAAAGTTCTCCTGGATCTTATTCAAAAAAAGGAATTAACTTTAAATGCTTACTGATATCAAAAAAAAGGACGAGGCATTACTATTACCACTTATCCTAATTCATGATTCTAAGTTAGGCTCCCTGTTTATCCATCTGATGCTCTGCATCTTTCAATTTCTAATTTCTCAATCAGTTCTGTGATATTACTAACGCCAACAGCAACTTCACACACACTCATTACAGACTTAGGGAAAATTAACCGTGGCAATCAAACTACTACTCGTGAATTTCTGATTTGGTCGCCTCTGCTCTGATTTCCAGTTCATAATGCCTACCCAAAGATACCCAGTCACACTTATGTCACCGTGTAATCTTGCTAGCGAAGGGTTTTCTAAAAACTCAGGTTTCAAAAGACGATTAGTGAGTACTGTAAAAATGAGTAAATCCGAAAACTACGATAATCATAATTAGTTGAAATCCTTCAAATCCAACCGTTCAGACCTCCCTGACATAGGTCCCCCGTACGTTATGAGCAAATGGTTTAGGGATGGTGAAAACCCGTCACATACTAAGAGCGGTTGGTCAACGGATGTAACAACTCATAACATGCTAATGATTCTGATTGGATTTATCAGTAGAAAACTTGGACTTATATCCAAACTATATTCAACTGGTCAAACAATATAATGAAACAAGTAAATGAACAACTGAACCATAAATAGAGTAGAGTTAGGTCACGCATTATCATAAAATAATGAAACAGACAAAACACAGTAGCAATAATTCCTAGGTAACACCTTCATAACCTTTGCCGTAAGGTGACCACTGGCTGCCACACGTAAACCCAAAGCTGTCGGTCACCACACAGACGGTACGTAAGAATAGGCAGCTCGTCCAAACGCCGGGCCGGGAGTGAGACAGTATAGCCGGCCAGACGGGAAGTAAGCAGGGCAGCTTCGTCACCGAAATATACAGCTAGCACGCCAGGGTCTCAGAAACGCTAACTAGCGACGTAAATCAGAAACTGTGTGATGTATGAAGTAAGATAATCATCACTGAAAAGTAAAGATAAATGAAACACATAATTTAAAATAAGATATCGATTTAAGTCACTCGCTTCGTGACCAAACGAGTTAAGAGAAGGACAGTAACTAGCAGCAGGGGCAGTTTTCAAACTGCCGTGTCCCATCACACCCCATCCAGACTTACTCGACGTATTCATCATGTCGAGCTGGTTATATTCACCACACCTCACCACACCCAGCATCCACCATCACAACAGCCACAGCCTTACTCACCACACCCACCACCCACTGCCCAAAAACCGCCACTGCCACACTTCCGATAATCACTAGCGTCAACAGGGTCACCCAGATCGCCCCAGCCACACACCAACGACGCCTCAAACTGTTCCCCGGTGCCACTTAACACGATTGGTCGGCCCCCACCGCCTTTATACCGGTACCTGGAGTTCCTCCGTCCCCCGTGGAGGCACAGAGGAGGAAACAATTCCTTACGTGTACACACACACACACACACACACACACATATATATATATATATATATATATATATATATATATATATATATAT
>JAYMFT010177690.1:0-12111 GCA_038088735.1 Panulirus argus
ATATATATATATATATATATATATATATATATATATATATATATATATATATATATATATATATCGTTTGTTAAAGACGAATGCAAATTTAGCACTCATTAGTGATGCCTTGGAATCCGGATCCCTGTAAGAATACTGATTTCAGTAATTCTGTCTCTCATATTAAGAAAACCAAGGTCTTTCCTCATGTTTAAGATCTTCGTTGTTTTAGGGCAGTCAAGAGTTATTCTCATAGCTTTATTTTGTCTTATCAAGCCTTGCAAGCCTTCTCTCAGGCGTTAGAGTAAGCAGAGGCAGAGCATGATCAGTCATAGAACGGATGTAAGCGATGTGCACCATCTTAACTATTCAGACATTGGTTCTAGACTGATGGTTGGGGTAGCTACAGCTCTGAGTGCTGTAAACCTCTCTCTACATTGGTGGTTGTCTTATTATAACAGTTCCTGTTGTCATATAATCTTCTAAATCATCGTTATATACAGTATGTTGTCATATAATCTTCTAAATCACCAGTCCAACCGGTACAGCTCAGTTCCGTCGATGACGTGACCATTAGGGAACCCAAACCATCACAGCCGCTAAGGGTACTAACTAACATCCTAACTGGCCGACCACCTCCGCTACAATCACCACCTGCTCTGCCTAGATCGTTAATCTTACCTCACAGTACCATCAGGCGACGGGGACCACCGTCACCACACAATGCGGCCCGGCCCATGGGCGGCGTGTTGCCGTGCTGGGCGGAGGGACGGGTGGGAGGCGTCTACCTACACCGGTGTCGTGCGTGGGTGATTTGTTGTGGCGGAGGAGAGGGCGAGGAGGGAGGGGGGAGAGGATAGTGGGAGGTTCGAGGTGGTGCGCGGTAGGGATGTAGGAAGACAAGTTCAGTTTCAGTACTTAATTCCTTGATAGAGGAATGGAGATCCTAGTGCTGTCACTAGGTACCCCTGTGCAATAATACCAGAAGCATCTGGCCTAATGAAGTTAGGATATTCCTTCAACACAACATCAATATTATTTACATAATGTTTGGCCAGTATGGGGAGGGTCATCAGGTTAGGATGTGCAACAGGAAACAGATAAATCAAGGCTTATTGGCCTATGACGATATTAAATGTCAAATATTTTAATTCAAAAGATATTCTGAAGATTTCTGCATCTCTGATCTCGTCTCTGTCGGAAGAAAATGGTCGGTTAGAGAATGGTTAATAAAGAAATACTATACATTGCTGAAGTAAAACGTCAATTAAACTTTATAGGTAAGAATGAACATTTATACGATTGACTAATATGCACATTAATTAATGTTAATCTCTTTGCTGATAATGAGTCTTTGATGGATGCTTGTTTACCTAACCTGGAGATGAAGTAATATTTGTTAGGATGTGTATATGGCCGTTATTGTGTAAAAAAATCTAGTCAAACTGGTGTTTTTAAGGTGTTGATAACTTTTGTACTAACAACGTTTAACGGTGATTTGTTCAAATGTTCGACAGGTCGACTGAAAAAAAAAATATGTTGGAGGCTTCAATCACAGACAGAAGTCTACATCAAGGCCGGGCCTTAATTGAAATGCAGAGAGGTGAAAGGGAAAAACAAGAGACAAGGGAAAGTATTCCTGAATTTTAGATTGATTTGTGCCGGGAGCCCCGGCAAGTTTATTGTGCATCATTTTGGAGGAAGTGAAAAACTTGTCTTAAAATGTGTCTGGTCTTAGTTATTGGGAAAAACATGAGAAGGTAGAGAGTGCCAAAGTTTCGAGCTGTGGGGAAAGAAACAGTTATCAAAACGGGCCACCCTTGAGTTGCCAACGGCACACAATAAGCATGTGACGCAGCAGCTTGCCGAGTATTGCGTTTTCTAGCCAGAGGTGGGGGCACACCAGCAGCCAAAGTCAAAGTAACACCTAAAGAGGGAAATTGAACCAACACTGCGGCGCAAGGCAAGCGGGTTAAGTTTTGAACTTAGCCTGACAGAGTTTATCAAGTAGGTCCGCTTCCGCTCAACTATGTCACATGAGAATGCAGAGCTAGAACAATTCAAGATGTGAAAGCAGTACTAATCTCTATGAAATATATACTCGAATGCAAATAAGCACAAACGGAAACATTTTCCATCACAGTGACATATGTAAAGTAAAACATTAATATGGAGAAGTAGCGAGATCAGCAGATTACAAGCTGTTGTATTTGCTGATTAAGACGAGGCTATATAGGTACTATTGGCGCTTTGGCCTATCTGGTGATCTTAATTAACACCTTGTGAACTTTCAAGTCTATAAACTTACATATGAAAGTCTGTAAGCTTAGTGTAATAAGCCAACTTTTGTAACACTTTATGTAATGATTATGTGGCACCTGGGGTCAGACAAATACTTTGTAACCTCAGAATGAGCAAGGGCGGCAAATAAAGTAGCGGCTGACAGCGGTCCCTACGGTATATATTACTGTACTGTACGTCGTTTTCTCTTGGTTAGTATTGCTGAACACCATTTTAATTCACGTGTCATTCCATACCTGGTAAGTGTATTGCTTTGCAATGATTAAACGGCACGTTGGTGGGAAGACCGTTGAGGAGATAGGAATGGGAGAGGGAGGTGAGGCAGGAGCGGGAAGGAGGGTAGGCGAGGGAACGGCAGGGCAGGGCGGAGGAGCGAGACCACATACCCTCAACCATCGTCCTCCTCCTGACACTGACGGCAGGTAAATAATAGGAAGGTTTATCAGTTGTCATGACGCAGTGGGACGTCTTACCTTGCCCCTACTCATCGCTCTACGATGGTTCTGAGGCTTCCCTCGTCACGCGGGACAAGAGTATTATACAAGCTTTCTTGAGTGTGCTGTGTGATGCCTTCAGTCTGTCTCTCGCACTCATTCCCAAGCCTCGCTCGCACGAAGCCCACACCTTGTGGCTCTGGTGTACTGACTTCCTGGAAACTACACCTCACCGTGGTACACACAACATCAAGAACTGCGACAAAAAAACAAGTGTGATCAGATGACTGGAGTACAGATACGAAGGAATAGTTGCTACGTTTAAAGATTTTACCAGCCTGTAAAGACTTCCTTAATGTGTCAGCAGCAGTCCCACCATCTTCTCTATATTGTTACAATCCCTTTCCTCACACCACCTCGCTGTTTTGATTCACCTTTTGATAAATCAATCGTCTTGAAGATCGTTGTGATTTTTGTGACGTACTTGTTTTTCCACCTTTCTTGGTGTAGTGTTTGACATCACGGGATTAATATGTTGTATTAAAATGTATTAAGGGTTTATGGTTAAGATGTAATGTGAAACTTCTCAGGTAAGGATACATTCATACATGTTTATGTATACGTGTGTATAAATCATGCAGGACAATTTTCATTCCTTTTTTAACCCAAGTAATGTTTAACTGTTTCATGATCCATTTTACACATTTTACAGTACGTTTCACCAAAAGAAAATTCTGTAAGATAACTAACCACGTTGATAATTAGTGTTTGTGTTGTATGCATTGATGATGGGTCTGATTCTAGGTAGTAATGTTGCCCTCTGCTTCTTGATCAGTCTGCCAAAACTAACGAGTTTAATTTCGACACCGCCAAGTTCGTTCATAGTTGTATAAAATTGTATTCATCAGCTGTTTGCCGTCTATAATATGATGTGAATAGCATCAGTTCGTATTGTTTCCTCGCCTGGTAATCGCTGCCTCCTATTGTGTCAAATGTAAACATAGTATCGTTCACAGACAGCAAAATCCTGACGCCTCACTCCCTTTCACCTACTTATAAATTCATTCCACTACGTATTGTAACCGTACATACAAGCATATGGACACAGATCATACGTATTTTAACCAACCTATATCCATATACGACTCAAATGGTCCTGAACTTAAGTTCGTCCATAATTGTGTACGGACTTCACCCTCTCCAAACATAGGATTCCCTCGAAATCCATTAACTGGGCGTATTCCAAAATACGTTCTTGTCAGTTCTTTTGCCTGCCTCTTCCAGGTTCCTAGATTAAGGTTAGTTTTGTCCCTTTGTGTTTTCTCAGATATTATTGTCGTATCTGTTATCGGCTCCACGCAGTTTCGTCTCTTGAAACAATGTTTTCTTCCCGAACTCATTACTACATAGTTTGCTTTATCTCCTCCTTGTTATACGAGTAAATGATCCTTCAGTAATGTTTACTTACATTTCAAACACCTTTTCCTTCATCCATCCAATCTCAGGACACAGCTACCTCCATCTAAGGTCTCATAATACATACTTGTGACCCGCCTTACCTTGGTTCCTTTACAGTGATTACAAAGGAATACAAAAGCATTCAAAAAGCAACAAACCATTGGGTCCTTTCGAGGCTGTTTGTGATATCAGAGACTCACAGAATAATGTGGTAAAAGTTAGAAGGCATACAGATAATTCAAAGAGAATTATCTGCAAGGTGTCATTTTTTTGACTAAAGAGGCGCAAATAATGAAAGTCGTGCACTTGTAGCGAAATATTTATCAAGTCTATTCTTCATCGTAACTATGGTCCTGCTTTCAACCACTCTACTTTGCAAATCGTTTCATGCGTTGACAATCCTGTTGAAGAGAAAGTTCTTCGCTTCGTTCGAGGTAAATCGTTTGCTTACGAGTTTGTATCCAAAACTACGAGTAAAATCAGACGAATCAACTCTTAGGTCTGGTGTGCCTTGGTCAAGCGCCTATTTTTCACATTGGATAAAACTGCCTCGCGTTCAGATACCGGAACCTCTTCTTTTGTCAACAGTTCCTCTGATTTTGTACACAAACGATTGGTTCGCCCTTGTAAGTATAGAGTACATGTAGGTACGTTCTAGATGTGCATACTTGTTTTGCAAGTGTCGAGTTTACAGCATTCCTTCTTATCAGGTATCTCACGCTTATCTCGACTTGACCCACTTGCCATACTCCGCAATGATGGTTCTCTTCACCTCTTCTACAGATATTACTAAGTTTATACTCCCTTACCTTGGCTGCTCGCGTGAATTTTTCTCGTTTTTTGTCTTGATGTGTCTCCTCATTGACTTTTTTTGTTACATATATATTCCTAAACCATTTACACACAGCACTTTTATTCCTCAATATCATGCTCAATAACTTTTCATCATGATTTTACGTAATATCCTCCTACCCAACAGTAGTCTCCACCAACAGATCTTTTGTTTCTCGACAACTTCGTCATCAGCTGGTTCGACCCGAAAAAAAAAAGAAAAAATGCTCCTGCCAACATTTTTTCTTGTCTTCCTCTACTCCGTCAGAGACTCCTAGTGGTCTTAACCCCCAGCAGTCTCTCTCCAACAAACCGTCCCCAGTAACTTCCGTCCCCAGAAATCAGTCTCCTCCCCAATGTTGTTTCTCCCACCAACGCATACCAAATCGTTTTCTCCCTCGACAGACTCGTCACTCGTTGTGACCTTCTCGGACAGCCGGTGTGTCGGTATGTGGTTTGCAAAGACAAGCAGTTCATTAGGCACGCCGGACAATAAAGAGATACACACGGTCTGCCAAGCTCGATGGAGGGGTGGAGGGAGTCAGGACAAAGAGAGAGAGAGAGGAGAGAGAGAGAGACCAGATATATCAGGGACATGTATTAGAGAAGCCAAGCAGCTTGACGTGCTTTTGGGGGATATGAAAGTCACCTGCAGGACATTACAGGCGGAAGGATGAGAAGAGCTCCTTGCATAAACACCGGACGTCGCACAGGACAACAATAGTGTGGTGGAGCAGTGTGAGATGACCGCCAGGAGCAACTCAAGAGGAGAGATGGACGCCAAGTTACAGAGAGTTCAGGACCAAAAACATGAATGATGAAACGGAAGGCAAAAAAAAATACGACAGTGGGGGGGATGAATCAAGAATTAAAACTGAAAAGAGATATGAGAATTAGAGAAAAAGGCACAACTAGGCTAGGAGAAGAGAGTTATTATGGAACATACAGATAAAACTAATGTAGCATAAAAGGATTTAACTCCAGATGGATAGCTAACGACGAGAGGAGAAAATATGGAAATGGAGAGAAATCTAATGTATGAGAAGGAAAAGGCTGAGAAGTCATAGAAACTGAACTATGAAGAATGTTAAAAAAAATGAACGAAAGACTAAGTGAGCCTTAGAATAAAGTTGCCTGCAATTGTAACCCCCGTTGAAGTAAACTCTCCTTATTTGCTTCACGTCGAAGTAAATTCTCCTTCCTTTGCCTCTTTAATTAACAAAAACAGAACAAATTAAAACGGCCATAAAAGTAGAACTTCACTCTTTTAACGAAAAGAATACGGGAGGGAACATTGACCGCTACAGATACGTACATGTAGAGCTGCTTTTGTACTTAGAGTAAATTTTCTCTGCGGCTTTTGCCTCGGTATTACATTTCTTCCCTTAACGAGGCTATTGTTCGTCAGGGACAAGTCAGTCAGGGTCGAGCGACGCCTCGCGTCGTTCTGTTCCTGGATGTGGGAGCAAAGAGAAGGAGACACCGTCTAGGGAGGCTGGGTAAACGCTGAGACAGTGTTGGCCTTGAGTTTGAGGAGCTTCGAGTAGGTGAGCTTCACCTAGATGGGCTTTCAGTGGACATCGACTGGATGGGGCCTCAACTGGGCGAATTTCAACTGGGTGAGCTCAACTGAGCTAGCCTCAAGTGACTGGTATTTGACAGGGTAAGTTTCGACTGGGTGGGATTGTTCTGAGTAGGTTGTTTGGGCTAGCACTGACTACCCGAACTTTGACTGTACAGGAATTTGTTCAGTTAGCTTCGTTGTGCGAGGCTTGACGCGGCAAAGCTGCTACGTCCCATAATTATTGTGTGGATACTGTGTTATGTTTTCTACTGCTAAACTTTATAACTTTTTACCTTCTAAAGCCTTTCTTAACAATTATAACCTTTCCGTGTTTATTAAATGACAATGTTAAGATTTTTTTCATTTTCAGAACATTTTTTCCTTTTTCTTTCGAGTAGCATATTTTTCTATGCCATTTTCTCATCGAAAATCTGGTCTCGATGAGGACTACTCTGGAAAACCGGGGTTCGGTCCTACTTCAGATAAGTTACTTATCCAAACTGAATTACGAGAAGACAACATGAGGTGAAGTAATGCGTTTGGCGAGGTTCGAGTGGATAAATATTCTGACAAACAAACGCCATCGTAAGCTTCTTGTGGACGAAGTAAGAGTCAAACGAAAATATTAGGTGATTACAGGCGGATACGAGGACACCGGCAGGGAAGGAGGTAGAGGCACCAGGCCTTACCCAGAGGTCAGACCCCGAGGGATCTTCCTTTTACCTGATCCGCAGGACGGATAATGTGGATGTTGACGTTGTTTTTTGAGGTCTTCCTTTTATCTTTTTTTTTTTTTTTCTTTGTCCTCCATTGTCTTTGGTTATGGTAGATTGTGTCAGTCAGTCTTCTGTTTCATCCATGATGACTCGTCTGTAGGAGGACGGTTGTTTTGGCTTCACGCTTCCTTGCTTCCCCACCGATTCAAGACTGAGCTGCTGCAAGTGGGCGTTGGTGGAAATATATGATTTCTTTTACCACTGTGGATCATGGAGCCGATAAATACAACTCCTTTATATGAAGATTATTCTTATAAGGAAGTTTTCGAGAAACCATCACGTCATCACCACCGCCACCAGGCATCATGACGAGCACAACATGCTTGGCGCCTTATGTGTGTGTAAAGCTTCCCATAACCTGCTGGTCCACAGGTGGCCGGCCGGCCTGGCACCACCACCAGGACCTGTGTGTGTGTGTGTGTGTGTGTGTGTGAGTGAGTCAGTCAGGACGCAGAGCGGAGACAACAGCCTCCACCCATCCCGGGGTGGTCATAAGAGGAACTAATGCTTGAAAGGTCCTGCGTCAGGATGATTATTATTTTTTTCTTTGACATTCTCTGTCGTTTCTTCATCTAGGAAGATAGGGGAAAGATATCTGCAACAGACGACCGTGCATAGCTTCGTTCATTCCTGAGCTTTGAAACAAAATTGTACACGGTTTTGAACCCCAGTCACGGTGTAGTTCGAATCCAGGTTTGGTGTCTGGCTTCATATAGGACCCCAAGATGTTTTGTGCATCGACGTTGGTCAGTGAGAGCGGGGGAAGAGTAGGTGGGCGTGGCCCTTGGGCCAGAAACCGCTCGTCACGCACCTGCGGACCAAGCCTGGCTCACCGGCGGCTATGCTTCTTTCCCACCTGGGTCCGGGGGCACAACATGCAGATGCAGAGATGCAGTAGGAGGGACAGAGACGTATAAACATTGCTTTATACAGACGTTGCCGCTGGTCCACCTTACGCGCACTTACTTGCGCAGAGAGATACTCAGAAGGAATAAACACGAGTGTACATTTTTTTCGCCACGTATGCCGGCCATGATTCACACATGGCCTGCCCTGCTTCGAATCCTGGGTGCGGGCAGTCTGTCCACAGCCTACCCGGATGTCCATCCTCCCCTCGGTGCTCATTCGTAAATGAGTACGAAATGTGTATACACATTAGAGTAAAGACATGGTACATATACAAAATTAAGAGACCGGGCAACATGAGTGCAAAACTGCTCTCTCTCTCTCCCTCTCTCTCAGAGAGAGAGAGAGAGAGAGAGGACGTGATATGAAATTCAGCAAGAAACTTCCTCGTAAAAGACAATGAAAATTCTTTCACGATATGAGAGTGGTGGATGAATGGAGTATAATTCACCAGAACGTGGTAAATACGGACGCCATAGAAAAACTTGTGAAGGTTGTATGATAGATAATGTTCAAGAGTTGGGGCCCCACGTGTGTAAAGCTCACTCCCCGCAGAGTACAAGTTGATAATTACAAAGAGAGATAAGCACTCCCCGCAGAGTACAAGTTGATAATTACAAAGAGAGATAAGCGGCTCAGTTAAAGATTTCAAAAAGCGAAGGAACTTTAGCGATGTGTTGTGACGAAGGTATTGGCGGAACGCGAGCTAGGAAAGCGATCAAGAAACAAATATAAATGGATGAGGAAGGCCAAAAAGAGAAACTTTGATGAGAATATTGTGGACATTGCAGTTGATAATCCAAAACCTTCCCATCTGTTCATTAGCAATAAATTGTCAATTAAGGAGCGGCTAATAAGGCTGAAGGATTCAGAGAGAGAAGAGTTATGGAGGATGATGTAAAGACATGTAAAGAACTGAGTGATAGGTATTAGAATGTTTTAACAGTGGGTAGGAGTTGGTGATGGGGTGCAGCTGGTGATGGGGAGCATTTGGTGGTGCTAGGGGAAGGTGCATTTGCTGGGGGGAAGAGAACAGAACACACAAGAAATGACTGTGGTCGACCCGACCTCATGAGTCAGAGAAGCTTTTGGAGAGGAACCACCGCCTCTACACCCACACGGCGTCTAGCCCCTCTCACTGGGTCCGGACACACAATACTGCACTCAATATGCTCCTCGACCGTCAGAATCACGAGGATCAAATCCCATACCTGCTAGAATCATGAGTATCAAGACCATCATACACTTTCTTGGAAGGTCCTTTACCCCATCCTGGACTATATTATTGTCTTCCCTCGAGTGCAAGACGCAAGCAATTTCTCCTGGAACTTCCTCAATAAACCCCAACCGAAGTGAATTTGTCTGGAGTGGAGTAAAGCCAGGGAATGTTGGTCAGGAAGCCGTGGGCCGGGGATGTAAACTGTGTATCGCTTTATTTACACGGAGCGGGGCAGACAACGGCCGCAGGGGAGGGAAATTTCTGGCCTAGAGGGGAAAATGTTTAGGGGGGAAAATATTCGATAACTCCTGGTTGGAGGAAGTTACAAGATGCTCCCCAGATTCTCTCTGTCGATTACAGAGGCGTTTGCTTGTCCGTTGGCTTGTAGAGACTGCTCTAAGGACATAGGAGTACAATGTCTGGATTGTAGGTGTTGTGCTATTACCTACTTATACTGTACTGGAAGGGAGTTTTATACTCGTGGGGCCCCCCAGTCTCTTGAGCTCACTCATATCACTTTTCTAATTTCTTTATCATGTCAGCACTCACAGGTTCACCACTGAGCTTATTCCATTCATTCACATCTTTTTCCAAGAACTGTTGAACGTCGACATTGTCAGCTTGGTTTAGAAACTGGGGATGTGATCAGTGTTCCCTTATTCTCTTCTCTTTAGTGTTGGGCAGATTTGTAGGCCCTGACTCTGTGTGTGTGTGTGTGTGTGTGTGACTACATACGTATTTTTTGTGAAAATTCACATTGCAGCATATGTTTCATTTTCCGTTATTGCTTCTTATTTCAGGACACCAGTTTGCGTAAAAGATCTTGACACTTTCAATAAAAGCACTTGCGATCCTCTCTGGCGACGAAGAAATTATATAAGTGTGGCAGTGTCAGTGTTCCTCTCATGGTAGCGTGTTATGGAACGCTACTACCCTGTCGCCAATCTTTCTCAAGCCTAGTCACGAATTGTATGCTGCCAGTCGCTTGCGTTCACCATTTAGCGACTTATATTTAAGGTCCAAAAATAGTTACTAGATATAATGTCTTAATTATCCCAACCATTTCACTTCCTTCACAAACACGATCAATAATGTCTCTTAACGTCTTCACCGAGGGAGGAGTTTTTCATTCATGTTAAACTTGGTTTAGATTTTGCCGCTGTCAGTGGAGAGATTATTTTGTCGTCCTTGATCCTTCCAAGACCGTTAGTGCAAGGTCTTTGTCTGACCTCAATGAGCAGATAATTATAAATTGTTCCAAACTTGGTTCATTGCAGAAGTTTACAATCTCTCCAGATAATAAAATCCTTGGCGAAAAGTTAATAAAATCAAAGAAATTCAGATGTCACTAACAGCAAAGTGTTGTGCATTCACTTTTCATACCAACTAAGACAGATTGTCCTTGTGTGTGTTCATATTTCTGCCAAGACGCTTTACAGTTCATATCATTAAAATTTTCATAGAAACTACAATGCCGATAGGCTAATGTTAACCTAGCAGTGTCAACATCCTGTAGTCTATGTGTTGTTACTCCCTCCATACACACGTTTTACTTCTTAATACCTCATTACGATAGACTGTACGTCTACTGCTGCCCATTTAACACTCCCGCATACTACACGCACATCAGCAACTTCTATCCTGACCAGTTTTAAAAATCTGATATTTCTGCTCAGTAATATATCATACTTTAAGCCTGCGTCCTTATCGTGCCACCTGGACAGTGTGACATGCAGCCTGTAGTGTCTATGGGGGTGTCACGGTAGACCCAGCGAGCCAGTCACCGTTGTAATACTGTTGGAGAAGACCTAAGGAATGCCTAGGAAAATGGACAGACTTCGTGGATTCGCTGAGTTCGACTCGAACGGACTACGATTACGATGTCCAACTCCCTGTTTTGGAACTTGCAGGAATACAACGAGATGATTGAGTTGACGAAAGACACGAAAATAGATCTTGCCGGGCTGAGATAGACGCGTCTTGATGGAAAATATGGAGTAGACGACGATCAAGGGAGTTTATTTATATTCATCTGCCGTTTTATAGAACACGGAGAGGAAGCGCTATGTATGGAGAGCACCTGCGCCGTGTTATTATAACCTGGCAAAGCTGCTCTCGTTTCGTACAGGAAGTTTAAACTGTTAAAAAAAAGTATAATAAAAATCTCCAGGAGCTTTTGTAAACGATGTTGAGTCTGGAATGTATAAGCACCACAATAACAAGGCCGTCAAGATAGCTAGAAGGTTCTCTTTTCTGAGACACTGTGAACAACATCCACCAGATAAGACATTTCTCATGGATGTCTTTAATGGAAGGGTTGGCAAAGAAGGAAGAGGAATTGAACACATATATTACGAGAAATTGTAACTTATTTTTGCAATTAGGAACCGATATTTATGTATGAACCTCCGTGGTGTAGCGGTTGGCGTCGCTCTCCATGATGCGTTCATGGGCCGCACGGAGTAGAGTGTATAAGGTTCGAGTTCTGCATGCGGCAGTCGGTGCACAGTCAACGCAGCTATTCATCCTTCCTTCCATAAGGGTTCTTCGATTAACTGTGCCCTTGTGTTAGGTATATATATATATTATATATATATATATATATATATATATATATATATATATATATATATATATATATAT